>PVJX010004369.1:0-95684 GCA_004027295.1 Dolichotis patagonum
CTTGGTATCTTCACAGAAGATAATTAAGATGATATCTTATAATTACTGAAGAACAAGAATGCTTCACTTTTGTGTATATCTATACTAATTCTCTGTGAAAATTTTAGACTGTACATTATGTCAGAATTATTTCTTAAATTCAAATTAACATATTTTCATCAGACATCTGCAAGTAATGTTTGTTTAAAATTTCCATGAATTATGAAAGAGACTTATGACAATGATGGTAAACATTTTCCTATAAGGTTGCAAATTAATAAAATGATTTTTAAACATATACTGAAATGTTAACCCCTAAGGTTAAAAGCTATTAACATCATAAGAGAGACCTTCTGAATATAGCTTTTTAGTACTCTAATAGGATAATGTTTTCTATGTTTTTTCTCATGTATATTTTGGCATTATACAGATATCAGAGTATATTGTTACTTCCAGCAACTTCAATAAATCATTTTTCTAAAGCTCAATTCTGCATCTCTAGGAAATTCATCAATAAATCATCATCAATAAAAAGTATCTCTACTAATCAATAAGTACAGAATGGGAGAGAATGCAAAAACATTTTATTTTCCAATAACATATATAAAGAAAGTTAAAGATATCCTATAAAACATACCTTCAAATTGAAGCATTAAATCAATACGTATTTTTATTCATGATGATACTAAACTCATAATGTTTTAGTTTATAAAAAGCCTACAGGTTATTGTCATTTAAACCAGTGGTTAAAATTATATTATTATAAATATATGTGCCACCACATATCTGAAACATTTTTTATGCTACTGGATATTGAACCTATGCCCTTTATACTGACATACATTATCAGCCCTTTTTACATTTTTATTTTGCGATGTGTTGTAGTCAGAGACTGCATGGAAAAAGATCACATTACAGGACACATACTTTATAAAATAATGTTATGATATTTACCCAGAGTCAAACATGAAAAGGGCAGGAAATCTCTCCATACACTAAGACTCAAAAGAATCTGAGGGTCTGGATCCCACAGCAATGTCCTGAGTCCAGCTGAAGACCCAGTGCCCATGGTAATGCTACCATGAGCCCAACTGGAGGCCTAGAGCCCACAACAATGATTCATGCAAGTCTGTTCCACAGATTTGTACTGTGAAGGCCCTAAGGTCAGCAGTGGAAATTAGAAAGCATCTGCCAGTGGGATGAAGGATTTGTGTCAGTAGGCTGAGGAGTCTGTACTGGATCCAGGAAAGATGCTCAACATAAGAACCAGAGCTCCCCAGAAAAGTACCATAGCCATCCTCAGTGACAATGAGGTCCTGAGCTCCTCCAATGCTGAGAACAGCTGAATTCATGTCAGAAAGCCAGAGTGACAAGCTTCTCCTTGAGATTGAACAAAACATCATCTTCCCCTCTGGAGCCAGGGAGTATTAAAGACCAGAGGTCCTCAAGGTGAACCAGAGCAATTCTCAGCGACAACATGATCTCAAGTTCCTCTGATGATGAGAACAGCCAAGTTCCTATCAAGAAAGAAGCCCAACAAGCTCTTCCAGGAGAACCAACAGCAACAAGAGAACCAACAACAACTAGCAGAACCAACAATACTCCCTCTTCCTCTCCAGTTCTCCTTTTTATCTTAGCAACAGTCCTCAGGTGGACCATCCACACAGCACCACGCTGATTCAGTTCAGCTCATATA
Organism: Dolichotis patagonum; assembly: GCA_004027295.1. Lineage (NCBI taxonomy): Eukaryota > Metazoa > Chordata > Mammalia > Rodentia > Caviidae > Dolichotis > Dolichotis patagonum. The sequence goes on from PVJX010004369.1 coordinate 1,676, forward strand.
ACAAGTTGACCACCAGTTATCAATCCACCACAAGATGATTCTGAGTAGTTTGAAAGTTTATCCAGACTGTTCTTAAACTTGAGATCCTTTTACCTCAGCCTCCCAGAGTGCTGGGATTGCAGGTATATGCCACCATGGCTGACTTGCAATGCATTTTTAGACGTAATAGTTTCAGAATAGAAAAGTCTGGATTTCCATGTTTTTAGTATTATTCTTTAATAATATTACTCAATTATTACTTAAATTTATGTTCAATTTATTTTATCAAAAACTAAAAGTTAGTTTCATTATTTTTTCTTTTACCTTAACTTTTCTTATTTAAGAAGGAAAGATCAATTTTGTTTCACTGTTTCAGGAGTTGCAGTCCATGGTTACCTGGACTTATTGATCTGGGCCGTAGGTGAACCATAACATAGTGATAGAAAGGCTTGGTAGACAAAGCTGCTTACCTCATGGCACCCAGGAAGCAGAGAAAGAGAAAAAATAAAACAGAGAGGATGATACTAGGGACAAAATATGCCCTTAAAAGTCATATCTGCTGTGGCCCACCTCCTGCACCTGAGCCTTCCACCTAATAACTGTTCACCCAAGAAGTCAACACCCATGTTCTAGATCCATCTCCAGACCTCACCTCTGAACATTGATGCATTGCGGATCAACATTGATGCATTGGGGATCAAGCTATGGTGGACACTGCATATTTAAATCATGATGGGTTAACTTTCTGGAATTATTTTCATATGGTAGTTACTGTCAACACAGCTTGGACCTTGGATTCTTACTTTCAAACTTGTGACATGGATCGAAGTGGAAGAACTGTTATTTTAAAGATACAGTGTAACACATAGAGGAGAAATATATAACTGTAAATTCGAATCCCAGTTTTGTCTGTCACGAGCTGTGTAACTATGGAAGTCCAGGTATCCTTCATTGTCCTCCAGTGCAATAAAAAACTTTCTACCAAGCTGCTATAAAAGGCAAAGGGAACGCTATGTTTAAAGCTTTTGCCTCAGAGTTGAGTGCGAATAATAGCTCATTATTAACACCATCTGCTTTCTTTATTTTCCAACTGAAATCACTTCTAAACATAGCTTAGACATCATCCATAAAGTCGTCACAATCTGTTGCACTGTAATCTGCCCTCTCCCCATCACACACTGTGTCCAGGCATGGCGGAGTCCATGGATCAACCAGACCTGCGCTATTGGGCTTGCCTAACTTGCTTTCTTTCAAAACTTCATTCAAATTTTCTCTTCATACCCAATTTATCATCGCAATTCATAATCACAAACTGCTCCCTTCACTTTTGTAGCACAGGAACATAATCACTTTTTCTCTAAATGAGGAGTTGAAGGAAGGTCCACACCAGATTGTTATTGCCTATTATTTCTAATTAGTGAAATTGACTTTCCTGTGGGAGGAAAATAATAAATCTATAAGATGTGAAGGTGAGTCTATTAGTTCTATATGAAAATTTATTGCTTTAAAAGACCAAAAAATCATAACCTAAACTTGTAATTTTATTTATGGTGACTTCAAGACAAAAAAATTGCTAAATGACCACAGTGATCCTGTGAAAATACATAATATCGTGAATTCCTCCCAAAACTTGGATCAATGGAATAAATTGTTTTTGGCATAGAAGCACAATCCTATTCTGTAGCTCCTTTCAACAACAGCATTTACAACTTCCAAGTTCACTCAGGACATTATAACTGTCTTACATCTATGAAAATATTGTGGATTTTAAAAAGTCTATGAGACATATAAAGAATTGAAAAACATCAAGCCTCCCAAATTCAAAGACCCTCTCCAAAAATGGGCATCTGAGATGAACACACATTTTTCAGAGGAAGATATGCAAATGGCAAATAAATACATGAAGAAATGCTCACCATCACTGGTCATTCAAGAAATGCAAAGTAAAATAACATTGAGATGTCATCTCACCCCGGAAAGAATAGCTGCCATCAAGAAATCAAATGATAACAAATGTTGGCAAGAATGCGGGAAAAAGGAACAAGGAACACTGCTCCACTGTTGGTGGGAGTGTAGACTAGTGCAGATACTGTGGAAGTCAGTATTGAGATTCCTCAACAAACTAGGATTATAAATTCCATTCAATCCAGCTATTCCCCTACTGGGTATTTTCCCAAAAAAATTGAAAAGGTCATATCACAGTGATATATGTGCACCCATGTTCATAGCAGTTTGTGATAGCTAAATCTTGGAAATGCCCATTAACCACACAGTGGAAGAAAAAGATGTATTTTTATACAATGGAATATTATTCGCCTATAAAAAGGATGGTCTTGAGGTCTTTATAGGTAAATGGAGGCAACTTGAGACTATCCTCATAAGTGAAATAAACAAGACTTATGTTAGTAAATATCACATTGTCTCTCTAGTGTAAAAAATAATAAAAACTGAAAGAGTAATAAGACCCAAAAAGTATAATAGATATTGTAAAAATGAAAGAGAAGGAAAGTGCTCTAAAGGATGTGACTGTATATATAAGTGTGTAAGATAGATGACCATATGACTGCACTTTTTTGGATCATTGAACAGAATGGTTTACACTATCAGTATTTGTGCATCTATCCACTTTTTATGCTTTGATTTTGTAACTTGAGCAACCATTTCTAAAATGACAATATGTAACGTAACAACTAGTGATTTCTTACTATTAATTTTTTTAAATTCTGTATTGTGCTATCTTTTTTCTTTAAATAAATAAATAAATTTTTTAAAAAGAAAAGAAAAAAGTCTATGAGTTCTGAATTAAGACTAGGCAAGATGTTTCCAGTATATACTAATTTCTCAAAGTATGAAAGTATAAGGAGATATTCAGACATGAGCAGTGCATAGGAGGTGGTCGAGTGAGCCAAAGTAGAGCAAGTTGCTCTCTTCTGCAGCTTGTAGAGATTGCGTGAGCTGCTACAATCTGCTCTTTCTGTTGGTGGGAACAGGAGTGTGGGCTTAACATGTGAAATGACTTCAGTCAATTGTAAAAGGCCCAAGTAAATTGGCAAACACAGACTAACCATGAAGGAAAACTGGAGACTTTCCATTCACTGGTGCATGTGCCCTCATAGCCCTGGGCATCCTTGGCATGACCTGTTCTCATTATCACGTGCTTAAGGGTTCAAAGTTAAAAGTAAGGCAAGGCTAAATTGTAGATATGCAGGAGTAGGGTGTGGAACACCCTAAGACAGCAAGTATAGCAAAATGAAAGAAACTAGAATAAAGAAATTTCTTGTTGCCCACAGTCTGCTAGTGTCCAGGCTAGTGTGTTAGCTGGTCCTGTTCATAATAAACTCTTTCATTTTGAAACTGCTTCCTTGCTTGCCTGTGGTATATCACCGGTTTTAAAGTGGTGCAGGAAAATTCTTCTCCTCAGGTCACCAAGATCCAGCAAAGTTCAAATGATGGAAGAACAAAAGAAGTAAGGCTCACTATAAAGTGAATGCACAGAATCATCTACATTTGGTAAATAAATATAAAGCTTAGTCCAAGAGTAGGACTCATTAAGGTGCCCAGTGATGTAATTGCATGAAAGTTAAACCATCCTCCCTGTAGTTTCCATTTTAACTCATCATCTTACCAAGAATGTTTTTACTTATTGGCTGCTTATTTCACAAGTCATATTCACCATAGCTTTGGTAACTCCCCCTTGAAAGAAAAGCCATGAGACTTGTGTCAATAAAGTGTGACCTTGGGCTGGGGATTTAGCTCAGTGGCATAAGCGCCTGCCTGGCAAGTGCAAGGTCGTGAGTTCGATCCCCAGTACCGCAAAAAAAAAAAAAAAAAAAAAAAAAAAAAAGACAAAGTGTGACCTGCAGGCCAAATCTATCTATGCATCTGTTTTTGGACTGCTTGTGACCTAAGACTTTACTTCTATTTTTAGATGACTGAAAATTTCAAAAGAAATGTTGTAAGGTTAAAACTTATCCAAAATTCAACATTTGTTATTCATCTACATTTTTCACTGAGTATAATCATATCTGTTATTCTAAGAAGTACAGATACACATGTATAAAATAATGGCAGAGTTGAGTAGCTGAGACAGCAGCTGTACAACAGGCAAAGCCTAAAATATTTACTATCCTAACATTCTGAAAAATAGTTACTGACCCTTGTTTTAGCCCATGCTCAGCTATGGAATGATGAGGTATTGAGGTTCTGTATGGAGTACTATAACCAATTGCAAAGACCATAAAATAAAGGATTAATGAGCCACTTTGACCCTTAATTTTGTAAGAACCATTAGTCATTATTGTACCTATGCTAATATTAGCATACTAATTGCATTAGCAATTTAAACCCTAGCCTCATCAGTTCATCAACTGCTATACTTAAAAAGAGTATATTTCTTGTATTTGTTTCAACTCTAGCTGAGTAAGCCTTACATTTAACACTACTTTTATAGAGGTCTTTGACCAGTAGCACACATAATTTCATATAAAATTAAACTTGTACAATGATGTTCTTAATATTTATGCCACTCTCACCTTCGTTTTCAAATTTAATTCCCTTTGTAGTGGTGTTAAGAAGGCAGGGTTTGGGGAAGTGATTAAGTACTGAGAAGCCTACTGTTATGGATTGGATTGGAATGACAACCTTGAAAGAAGGTTCAGAAAGCTATGGGGCCATAGTGTCTCTTCCACCACGTAAGGACAATGTTCACACCTTTAGGAGACACAGCAGCAGCACTCCAAGTTGGAAGCAGACGCCAAGCCCTTAGTAGACACTGTCTCTGCAAGCACCTTGCTGCTGAGCTGCCTAGCTTCTGAAACCATGAAACTAAATGTCTTTTATTAAATTCATCCAAGTATTCTATTATAGCACCAATGATAGACCAAAAAGTTGATGGCAAAACACTGGCACACACACAGTTTTTCTTTTATGATAAAAGTTGTTAATGTATGAGTTTTTTTAATGAAATCCTCAGTCTTCAGGTTTGATTGCAGGATTGGTACATTGCAATGAATTGGTGGGGTTTGGGTTGCAGTTTGGGAACTCATCACTAAAAGCTTTCTTATCACTGAACTAAGACAATTAATAATCATCTCATTAAGTATTATAATTGTTAATGAATAGGAAGTCACACTTTCTTTATTAACCCTCATGGCTTATGTCAATTTATCATGATAGTTTTTATATGTTTTATTTCAGCTCTGTTAGAAATTAAGTTATCTTTTTTTCACTCTTCTTTCTCCATTATTTTTTTTTTGAAAAGCAAAACAGAAAAATAAATGATACAGAATTTCAAAGAAATAGGAAATAAACACTAGGTAATATATTGCATATCGTTATTTTAAAAGTTGTTGTTCAGGTTACAAGATTAGGCATGAAAGAAATGAGCAATTAAACAATGAAAGCACAAAATGTTCTTTTCAGTGAACTAACAGAAATTAGCAGTATATTTGTCTATCTTGTATCTATACATGTGGATATATATATATATATATATATACTATATATACATATATGTGTGTATATATATACATATAATTTTTCCCTTCTTCCTTTTCTCCTTTCCCTTATCCCAGTTGTTCTTTACTTTTAAGTACTTTCTTTCCCTTTAATTATTACAATGTCTGTTGTATATGTTGGATCTTATTATTCTGTCAGTTTTTAATAAAAATAAGAGAACTTCTGGCAGTGAAATTTATCTTTTTATATATTTTTCTTTTTTACAATAATGCAAGTCTATTCTTATATATTGCATAATTTAGCACTTGAAATAGTCATCTATCTGTCTATATTCTGCTTACCCAATTGTTATCATGTCACTAATATGAAGGTGATAATTTTCTTTTTTTGTTGCTATTGTTGTTCACTGAAATATCTCCAGTGCTTACAAAGATGCCTAAAGTATGTCAGGCCATGACTACACACAATTCAATAAATTTCTTTTCTGGACTGTTTGTATTAATTGTGAGAAGAGATAAGACTCTCCTTTATTTCCTGAACATACTTGGAAGCCTTTGTTTATGTTATGACTTTCTAATATATTATGCTGTTTCCCAAAACATGATTCCTTTTCACTTGTTTTCAAATAAATGTTTGCTGAGAGACAGGATGAGTGAATAAATGAAGACTTGAATCCCTGAACTAATTGACTTCAAAATCTAAGTTTAGGAGTAATATACTAGAGCTCAGGACTCCTTGAGTAATAAAACGCTTAACAGCAAAATTGTTCTGAAAAAAATTTGCAAATCAGTCTATGCATTTACCTTTATGAAATACTAAGCTGGCTTGCGGCATTTTGCATGTGAAAGTTAATTTTATTTAATAAACGTTTTAGGGCATCTGCTCTGAGCAAGGCCAGCAGAAGCACTGAAGCTGTGTATGTCCCGCTCTGCCCACTGTGTCAGATCTGTACAGATGGCACATAGAGAAGGGTCATTTTCCAGTGAGTAACTCATTTCCAGGAACTAAATTAAATCCTGGGAAGCTGGAATGTATTATAAAATGTCCCTGAGAATTTTAGCTTGATAAATTAATACTGGCATTTTTCTCCTCTAAAATGTCAGTAAAATCACTTGAAGCTGAGTTACTGTTTGAGTGTGAAAGCCCTCTACCCTCTCCTTGCAAGCTATCTTTTCAGAGTGAAAAGGGAATGGGAGATTCTTGATTTTTGTTACAATTAAGTACTCTTCATGCTTCCTTATAGTTTTTTGAGAAAAATGACAGAAATAATCCAGGAAGTCAGAAGGTTCAAAAGAATAGAAAATACATTAGTAACATTTGGTAAATAAAACCATTGAGGGCACCAGTGGCTCTTGGCCTTTTATTCCACAGCCCACATTCTAGTCACAACCACTCAATTGTCCTTGATCTTGAATACTTTTGCAGTTGATTCTGCAAAGCAAATCTTAAGGTAGAAAGAACAGACACAGTGATTGGCAAATAACAAACTAACAGATCATGTCACAGACCAAAGGAATAATACCTGGGAAATTAAAACAAATAAATAAAAAATCTTCCCTGAAGTCATTGTTAGAAACTACATGGTATAGAGGTTTTACTTTGATTTCAGAAATAGGGTCAGTGCATAGAGTTGTCCTAGTCACCTCTGGCTATTATAATAAAATATCATAGGCTATTATATAAAATAGCATGGGTGGCTTAAACCACAGGTACTGATTTCTTGCAGCCCATGAGCATGCAAGTCCCAGATCAATGTGGCAGTAAATATGTTTTCTGATGAGGGCCTTTTTCTTGGTTTGTAGACCACTAGCTTAGTACTATGCGCCTTTCATTTGTGTGTGTGCATATAAAGACACAGAGATATGCTGACTCTGCTCCTAAGTGCCTTGATCCTATCCTAATGGAGCCAACTTCAGGACCTCATCCAAGCCTAAGGAGCATACTGCAACCTCCTTCCCCAAATGCCATCACACTGGAGGTCAAAATTTCCACACAGGAATCTTGAAGGAAAATGTCAAAATTCATATATCAAAGTTATGTAGTCTTCACATTGTACAAGCCTAATACCTTTCAGGGACTGAACTATACTTTGTTTCCTGTATTTGCAAATAAAGCTTTTATGAAACACAGTCGAATCATTTGTTCATATACTATCTATGGTCGCATTTATAATCTGAGAGCAGAGACTGATATTTGTGATAAAGATTATATAGACTCTAAAACCTGAAATTCAGTGTGCAACTCTTCAGGGAAAATTGCACCAACCCCTAGTTACATCTGGATGATTAGGTGTCTTACTAATATTGAGCCTTAGGGTATTCTGATAAAATAGATTGATCTGGGGTAGTGCCAAGGTATTTCCATCTCTAGAGTGTACAAAACAGCTCTAGAAAGACTTTCTGCCAAAAATACTGATTATTTCCATGTTTTCTCAAAGGAGAAAGATACTGGCTTACAAAGCAGTAAAATATTTAGAAAAATTGTGATACAGTTTGCCTCTTAAGTGACCCCCAAACACTTCATGTGCTTGGAAAGTGATGTCATCATGGAGACATCATACTCCTTAGGGGATTCATCTAATAATGAACTCAATAGTTGACATGCTATTAACAAGTGAATCTTGGTTAGTGAGGTGATTCACCAAACATGTGATTTGCAAGGATAGATTCTTGTCCCTAGTTTCTTTATCCTCTCTCTGCATTCTGCATGCCATAAAGTGAGCAACTTTTCTCCGTCAAGCACTTCTACCATGTCATATTGGAGCCACAGAACCGTGGACTGAATTGCTTTAACCGTGAGCCAAATTAAACCTCTCCTCGTTTAAATAGTGTGTGTTGAGTACTGTGTCCCACCAAAGGGAAAGTTACTGATAGCGATTGGAATGATTAAAGTAAATATTTCAGACATAATGACTTCTACTGTTTCTATTTAATACAGCAAGATGTAGTGATTTACATATACAGGATTAATTTAATTATCAAAACTATAACTTTTTGACTTTATTTTAAAAAGGGAAAAACAAAAAAATGAACAAGAAAAAAAAGAGACATCAAACAACAAAATACCACACACAGTAACAATATAGGCTTTCAAAGCCAGATGATAGGAATTTAACAGTGGCTGTTATTTTGCATAGTTAGCTTCAAAAGAATTACTCAGATTACCAGATACAGATATGCAAAATTGATCTCATCATGAGTATTAAATGTTCTGTTCCAAGAACTAATAAAATTAGTAGTAAAATCATCTTAGTTATCATATATGTATATATATATATATATGTATATATATATATATATATATATATAGTATATATTCCCTTTCCCCTATATATAAGTATCTTTTTTCTTTTCCTTTCCTTCTTCTCTCCTTTTACCTATCCCAGTTATTTTTCCCCTTTGAGCAATTCAAAACTGTAACTTATTTATTGCAATAGTCATCACAGTCTATCTCTACAAGTTTACCCAAGAAATTTGCTTAGAGTATGCCTCTGATTGGCATAGTTATTAATAAACAAAATGAACACAGTTTCATTGCACATGTGCACTATTTTGAGCAGTTAACTCTTTGGAAGGAATAACTTTGATCAGTTGTCAAACTTTACTGAAGGTGATACTGATTGACAGTAACACTGAGATACGTTGAATGTCTATTAAAGAATGAATAATTTATTTATTTATTTGTTATCAGTTTTTTGTACATGCACCTAGTAACATATCCTATGGGGAGTTGGTATATGTATACACATACCACATCTTAATTTGTTCTTGATTCATTTATTTATTTTTGGTACTGGGAATCAAACTCAGGGCTTTGTACTTGCCAGGCAGGCAAGCACAGTTGCACTGAGCCATCTCCCTGGCCCAACACACTTTAATTTTTTATTTCATCTCCTTCCCCTTTCTTCCCTCCCCCTCTACCCATCCCTTGAACCCTTGCCTATTTTTGTACACATTTTTATTATAATTAGTGTTTACATTCCTTGTATGGAGTTGGTACATGTATATTATACATCCATATTCATTTTTATTCATGTCTTCTTTTTTCCCTTTCCCCTGTCTGCATCACTTGATCCCCTTTGGGAACAATCTGTTTTCCTAGTTCCTATTGTCTATCTTTTATTTTGCTCTTTACTTTTACTCTGCGGTTCTCATATAAGAGAAACAATGTGAAATTAAAACTTGTGCATCTAATTTATTTTACTTAACATTAACTTTTCAAGGTGCATCCATTTTCCTATAAATGATTCAAATTTATCATTATTTATGGTAGAGTAGTATTCTACAGTGTGTAAATGTCACACTTTCTTTATTTATTCTTCTCATGTTGGACATATGGGCTGCTCCCAGGATTTGCCTATTATGAATTATTCTGCTGTACACGTGAACATGCATGTATCTCTGCCAACTGAAGCAACATTGAGATTGCATCTTACCCCAGAAAGAATGCCCATCATCAAGAAATCAAATAATAAATGTCAGCAAGGCTGGAAAGAAAAGGGAAAATTTCCTCATTTCTGATAGGAATATATCCTGGAAGAACTACCATGGAAATCTGTGAATAGTTGTCTCAAAAATCTAAAACTAGAAATTCCATTTAACCCAGTTATTCCCTTGCTAGGTATATTCCCCAAAGCATGAAAGACATCATATTACAGAAATAATTTTTAAAGATTAAGAAATTGATGTGGTACAAATAGAACATTTGTCTGGGACCATGCCAGAGCAACAACAAAAATAGCAGCCCAAAATTTGAATCTAAATTCCTAACCCTTTAACCTGATTCACTGTAGTTTTGACATAGGTCAACATCTTGGCTGAGGCAGTTGAATGGTAGCTTTCAGATTTATTTAACTCTTTTAAATTTCTAATTCTAATCTAAGATTGTGGAATTGCTTCCTCTACGATAAACAGCAGTTTAGGTTAAGCCTTTCAGACCATGCCCCATCCTCCCCTTTGGAATTGTAACTATGCTTCCATAGTTTTCAAGACCTCAGTGCAATGACTCAATTAATTATTTCCATAACTCTCAAGGTGCATGGCTTTTCTGGTGATTTGCCATATTTATAAAAGGATAATTTTCTGCTAAATAAAAATATTGTTCTTTGTTCTAATTTACTAAAAAGGAATCTAGTGGATTCAATTTAAGTAAAGCCTATAAAATTCCCAGTAAATACATCACGCTTTAAAAATTGTGCACATGGTATTTTTATGGTAATAATATAGTGATTTTAAAAGCATCTCCCAATGGGTAAATGAGTAATACCTCCTTAAACTGCCTGACTGCTTGTGTTTTATATATTGTCATTTGTTTGGGCAATAGAAAATAGATTAAAAATTTTTTACAAGTTTAAATGTCAGAAATAAGTCAAGCTAAATGGATTTTCCTTTTAAGTTGAGTATTCTTTATTAATTACTATTATTAAGAATTTTTACGGTACTGTGTGTTTGCAAATACTTTATATACAGCAATTAACTACCTACCTGGGATAATTGGGGCTATCACTTTCATTATTAGACATGGATAAAGCTAATAAGCAAAATTAAAGTCTCTTACTTTGTGAAATTGTTTGTGTGCATGTGTATATGAGTTTTAGGAAAATGGCAAATTCCAGAGGAAATATTATCACTATGATAATACTGCAATATTTGTTTGTCGCTTGCTTCACTGCTGAGACAAAATACCAGCTACAATTTAAAGGAGAAGGGATTGACTTTGCTCAGTTTCATATGTTTCAGTTTACAGAAAATCTAACAATGGAAAGCCGGTGGTGGAAGGTGCCCAGGCTGCAGAGGAAAATTGCTCACATATTGGCTGGCAGGAAGCAGAGAAGGAAGGGAGGAGCCACAGAGGACGGTTACCTTTTCAGTTCCTCTGCACAACCCCCATCTCTTTGACCAGGATTCGCCTCTTCACATCAAATTCATTTATAGCCCCTTTGGGTTCCTATCACCTTCCAAAAGCTCTGCCTCTAGAATACACAAAGCTTTGGGGATGGAGGGACAATCTAAGTCTAATCCATAACAATAGTAAAATAAGAGTTCCCAGATCTCCAAATCATGGTGACTTTTATGATAATTTAATTCAAGTGAGATAATTTTGATCAACACCTAGTCTCAAATTTTGTAAACAATGTACTTGGACACTCAATGACAATTCTTTGAATGTTATTCAACATTTTAAAGCATAAGATTTTGCTCACTTCTTAAATGCTTAGGGGAGGAAGCTATCTAACCAGGTGGCATCTAATAATTAAATCCTTTCTTGGCATACGTAGTGGTCAGATTTGCATCCATTGTTGTAATTATTATTCAAGAAATATTTTTTAATTCTCAATTGGGTACAAAAGGAAAAAAAATGAGCCAAAAGATGTAATTTCTTGCTCATTATACAGATTCATAAACAACTGCAGTTAAAGAAAATGAATTGAATAATAGAAATAAATATATTTGGCAGAATAGAAGGGCTATAAGAATTCAAGCCAAAAAAATATTCCTGGGACACAGAAATACAGTTTCCATTTGATAAATATATTTGTTAATGAATGTTACTGCCACTTTGTTTCAAGCCCTTTGCTAATCGTGATTTCATTTACTCCTGAAAATATCCTCTGAATTAGGTACTATTAACCTTTTACATGTAGGTGGAGTCCTAAGTCATAGAAAGCCTAACGAACTTGCTGAAGTCACGAAGTTAGCAGAAGTTATTAAGTGGTAGAGACAATCTTCAGGCTCAGCCTGTTTGGTTTAACTATGCTGACTCTTTCCCACTACTGTATGCTGCTTATTGGCTCGTGAGGAATAACACAAGAATATAACTTCATCATATTTATCAGTTCCAGGTATAGTATGGTATATTGTTATAATTTATTTCAGCATAAATAACAACAATTTTGTTTTGAATGTTATGGAAAGCAAACAGATGACTTGGAAATTCTCCAGAATATGTCATCAAATATATATTGAGCTGTCGAAGAATACCTTTACTTTTGATATAGCTGATACATTCAATATTGAAATTAGGAAGCAACAGAACAAGTGAAATAACAACAGCAGCAGCAGAAAAAACAACAACAACAAACTTTTAGAAGTGATTCAGTATAGCTTCAAGATACAAAATCAACACATAATAAAAGTGGCATTTTTATACCCCAATACTGAAATTGTTCAGAAAAAAATAATCTCAGTCACAATGCTACAAGTAATATTATTATGATTAGGAATGAATTTAAACAACATGAATCATCTTTATAATAAAATTTACAAAGCCTTGATGAATAGATTTGTAGAGGACACATAAAAAATGGAAAGATATTTTGCATTTATGGGTTAGGGAATTGATCTTGTTAAAATGGAAACAATGCTGAAGATGACCTGAAAATCCAATATAAATCTTATCAAAATATTAGTGAAATGCCTCACCAGATTAGGAAAACATTTCTATTATTTGTAAAAAAAATAAGAATCTTTGAAAATTGAAAATAAAGCTAAACAAAAAGAACAAATGTGGGATATCACATTATTTGATCACAATGATATAGGAGAATGAAACTCCCTACCTACTATGTCCGGTACAAGCTTGTGTTCTCTAAAATCAAAGAATGAATTTTAGAAACAACGGAGGTTAAGAGTAGAATGTATTGAGAGAAAGAAAGCTTCTGTCTGAAGAGAGACAGAAGGGTCCCAGCGGGTTGCCCAGGACTCTGTCTTTTCCAGGGACTTTTATAGAGTAAAACCATGGGTTCAAGGTAGGGGGAGACTGGGAACTCACAAGGTAGATGGGCATAAGGTGAGACATAACTATAGTTAGCCAATAAGATCAATAGTTCAGGTAAAACTGATTACATTAAGAACAAATGGGGAAGTGAGTCACGTAGAAAACAGATATTTTTATGGAGCAGTGACTCTTTCCTAGGGGGATGGGAACTATTTAGGGTATCAATCTTCAGGATATGGGTGCATTTATCTGGCCTTTTGTGCTGAGGCCTGGCCTACAGCAGAAGGCGTCACCTTCCCCAGCATTTGTCAGATGTCGGGCTCCGTTGAGGACCTAGCCCAGTCTCACTGCCTATCATATTTTTAACTAACTCAGCTGCCTGTAACAAGACATACATGTCTTACATGTCAATCCTAAGAAAGACACCATGGTACTGGCATAAAAACAGACACAGAGGCCAATGAAAAAGAATAGAGAGCTTAGAAATGAATCCAGTTTAGCTAGCGGCTACACGGAAGTGTTTCAGGTAATGGACTTTCTAACTACTCTGATGATCATTACATATTTTGTAAACTCATTGAAATGTGGCATCCTGTTCCATCAATAACTACAATTACCTGTATCCGTTCAAAATAAATAAATAATTACAAAATGCATGGAAAATCATTTCAGAAACAGAAAATCACTTTTACATCTAAAATGCAAATTTGCCCTTTCCTTTATGTTTAAGCTTATGGTTTTCATGATTCATCCTTTCATCTTCACTGTTCTTTCAATTCTGAAAGAAAAGCAACAGCTCAAGTAGGGTGATGATTGGCAACAGATATTTACAAACATGTTTAATCAGACTATGAAGTGGTCAGGAAACCTTGCCTCTGTGGGTTTCGGTAATGGATGGATGACTGAGGTGTAAAAGAGGAGAGAAGAATTACACACATACACACACTGCAATGTGCACACTTACAGCATACACACATCTTAGGTTGTGATTTTATTTGTCAATGACTGGAGAAAACAAAATAGCAAACCTATGGTTAAAACCAATGATACGTGAACAAACCAAAGCCAGGCTGAATTAGTCTGAGTCTGAGTTTATAGGCTGAACCATCTCAAAGCCAGAGTTAAGTCCAGGAAGTGACATTGGGAGCACAAGCCAGGACACCTGAAGTTGAAGTGACTGAAAGGAATAAACTCATCTGCTTTCTCTTCACCCTCAGGATTTAAAATCCAAGTGTCTCCTTACAGCAGTGTCTGTATCTGTCACTATAATCTAGGTAGTGACAAGATAATAACCACAGACTTGTCAAAAACAAAGATTCATTACTGTGTCAGCCATTTGCCCATGGTTAGTTAGCTCAGCGTTTATGTAAGGCAGGGAGCAGGGATCATTTAAAATTGCTGATCAGTGTTACAGAGAGAAAGAAGGCTCTGGATGGCCTTTCTTTTCCATGAAGTTATACCATGTGCTTGGTCTACACTAGATACAGCATCTCCTAGCTGTGGAATATGCAGAATAAGGAGAATTCCTATACCTAGAGGAGTGAGAGCCAGACATATTTGATTTCCTATGAAGCAACTAGAGGGAAGGCTGATCAAGTTTGATCAATTTTGATAAATTAACAAGCCAAACACATTTAAAGAGTTGATTATGTTAAAGATTTGCCGTGACAGACTAGATTAAGAAGAAAATAAGGAATGTCACATGACCTGTACTTTAGAAGCAGGCAGGCTATCCTTGTGGAGATAGCTGAAATGGGTCAAAATTTCTACAATGCTCCTTTTGTATAAAAAATATTAAACATATTGTTACTATTGGAAGTACTGTATGTTCATTACTGCTAAAAGGCATTAGGAATGCTTATTGATACCTCTAAATGTAAAGTAAGAAGAGACTTACACTAACTACATGAAACATTTCACAACATTCACTTTACATTCACATAGGATTTCAAAAACATTTGTTATAATTTATAAAGATATTACCAGAAATCCATAAAACAGGAATTCTTTATGTTCAAAATAGGCAGCAATGTCTATTTAATGACATAATTGACGAAAGTCATACCATGTTTGGATTACATGGATTATGTGAACTGCACAGACGAGAAACATACACAGGAAATAGGAAAGCAAAATAAAAAGTTTGATATGCAAATTTATGCTGTTCTTGGAATAGTAGCAAGAAATTTAAATGTTTTGCTGATAGAAGAGCAACTGAAATAATGCACCTCCCAGAATCCTTAGTACATGTCTTTTATGACAGTGGCAAATATGGTTTAAAAGTTTTGAAATATACTTGTTGCTAACCAGACAGGAAGATTTTACATATCACTTAAGGCTCAGTACAAATACCATCTCTGGGAGCTGTCAGTGAAATTTCTTAGTTTTATATTCTCTAGAGTAATTATTTTCTTTTCTTCCCCATATTACCACAGTTTTTGTTTATACTCCGCTCAAGTGCCTGTCACATTTAACTGGGGCTGTGGTGGTTATTTGTGCCTGTTTCTCCTGAGAAAACTTGATTTCCCAGAGCACAAGAGCAGACTTCACTGTCTGGGGGTTTACCTGCATTGACTGTTACATTATGCTCTCTAAAGGCTGTTGAGAATGCATCTGCATGTCTGTACAATCCTTCCTACACAAGGAGAAGATTATTAACTCAGGTCTAGGCAAGGATAAACATGAATTATGTTTCATTTAGTACTAGGATCACCAATATACACAGAGGATGGGAATATAGCAATGAGTATAATTGATAGTTCAAGTACTACACACTTTCTAATCATAAATAACTTCTAAATACTGAGAGGACAGCTTCCTTAGTAGTGTTAGCCTTTCCCAGAGAAGTGGACCCTATGGGGTAATAAAGCATAGTTGGCACTTGAAGGTAGAGAAGATGTGAACTAGTTTACTTTTCACAGGAAAAAAAGAGCTTTAATATTTTTCTTCATCTTTAACAGACTGTTCAGTTAGAGAGTTTCTGTCACAGAAAAACATCTGATGTTCTGCTTACAAAGTTGGTCTGCTTTAAAAACACACATGTGCATATGTTTTCACATGTTTATAAAGAAGTTAAATTGTAAGAATCATCTTCCTGCCGTGCAATAACAGATACTGGGTAAGAGCCAGTGGAACTCAGCCACTGTGGAACTCAAACACTGTGAGTTGTTTTTGAAAGCAAGCCACCACGAAAAAAATCTATTAGTTGACTTTTCATATGGTTTGGCCTTCACTGTTTAGAGAAAGTGAAGGTCTGTGTTTGATATTTATGATTATTTATTGTAATCATATGAAATGAAATTAGTATGTGATCATTGAATGAATTTTCTAATAATTAAGTATTAAATTATTCTGAGTTGTAGCATATTCTATTGGTAGATGGCCAAGGAATTGAAATTATTAAACAATCTCTTTAAGTTGTTTTTACTATAATAATTTGTCTAGCTTTTAATAACATGATATATGCTAAATTCAAACTTCCCTGGATAAAAACGTATTTTATATGAATATGATATATAATTTGTATTGACTTTATACTTGACATTAGATCTTTTCCTTATATTGTTTTGCTACTTTTCTTACTTCTGCAGTGAGGTCACAGTTTTCAGGAAGATGTTCACATTTACATTATTATGATGTATAAGGATTCCTTACTGCTAAGTAAAGATAGAATCATTATATTCTCACTGGTCATGGATATTGTTGAATGTTGATATTGTGCTATGCCAAAGTACTAGACTCTTTCAGGAAATAAGATGTTAAATAAAAGGACAAGAATTAACATGAAGAAACACTGAACTGCTAATAGATAACTCTGAGTGTCATACAAAATGCAGATAACAGAGACCTATTACATAAATGGGAAAAGGTAGCAAAAATAATAGCAATAAAAACAAAAATTGAAAGAACTATACTTGAAATTATTTCTGGCTTAAGAAAACCCTCATTTTTAAAACTGAAAAAATAGCAATCTTAGTTTTATGGCAAGATTTAAACTTCTAAGTAGTCACTTCATTCACCAAAGTAACTCAAAACTTTACTGAAGAATATAGCTTGTATGAATCAAAGGAATGATGCATTTTGAAAATCATCATTTTGAAATAGTGACCCAGGTAACAATTTGCATTTGTGCTTAAACCATATAATAAGACATTCAGGAAAATTCAGAATTTGCTGTAATGCCAACGTGCATATAGACAATGAATAATTCATACAATAATGCATGTAAAGAAAGATGACATTAACATTGCTCATCACAAATTGTATGATAGGAAGTACTGGTTTCTTAAATTGTATTTTCTCATATAGACTTTGTGCCAATAACATGAGGCAGCAGTAAAGGGGTTTAAAAGGGAAATAATATAAATCAACTTGGCCAGCTTAGAGACTCAGTCCTCTAAGAATCTGCAGAACTAAAATTCTAACTCACCTGGGTGATTCTTTCATCTGAACAATAGATTATATATACATACATAAATATATATGATTAAATTTATATAGGATCTTTACAGTATTATATATAGTATTATAGACAAATTTACAGGTTTCATATCATGTATAGAAAGGACTATAAACTTTACATATGGTATATGGTAAATTCAGTAATCTTGGAAGACTATTATATGCACGTGTACAGTCAAATATAGTGTATTTATATTTATGCACTGAAATAAATTTTCACATTGAAAATGTAGGTCTTAAATTACTTCTCTAAGAGCAAAGGAATATTACAAAATTTGTACAAAGATGTTATGCATTTTGTGCACTTATTGTGCAATTGATGGTGATTATAAATGATCTGATATGTATTGAGATTATATACTAAATATTAATTGATATCTTTGAAAGTTAAAAATAAATTTGTTTTGCTATATTAGCTTTTGCAAACTTCAAATATAAAATTTCAAGAGACTTCTGTTTAGTTTTCACCTCATTGAGGTTGGTTTTAGAATACAGCAAAGTATATTGATGACTTCTCCCCTGATTATGCATGAAAGTGTAAATTTGAAGCCAATTTTAGCTTAACTCTATTTTCTTCTTGGGGACTTCTCTTTTTCTCCCCAAAAAAGTTGAGAAGGAATTCCATTGCATAATGTGTTTGAATTCCCTTCTCTGTGCTGGGAAACTGTCTGGAATAGATAATTTTTATTTTCCCTTGCATGAACCCTGAAAACCCATTAGTTCATTTTGCCCTACTCAATAACTCCAGAAGCTAATTCTATGATCTTAGCAAAATGCAAGAGCTAACTGATACAGAAATCACTCCTGGAACATTTCATTCTTTAAAAAAAAAGCTGTTTCTATCATGTCATAAAATATTAATGGAAATAGACTGATTATTGAAAATTGGTACAAATCATGAAGTACATGCTGGCACTGGGGAGTTGAATTCCTTCTATTTTCTTGATGATTATCTTTGAAGGGAGTTTGGATCACATCACCTTATTCTTGACTGGGGAAAATTACAAAGTTAGGTAATTTATTTCATTGATGATAGTATGTACATTGGTTGAAATGTTTTTTTCTTTATATCATCTTCTTTCTAAGTGCTCAATACAAAACAAAACACAGATTTATGAACTGAAATGAAAAAGTAGTTCTTAATAATTTCCATGTAGAAAATGATGGAAAAATGAAATGATAAAATTAATGTATACACACATTTCAGGAGCAGAGGTAAAATCATATTATTTTCTTATCCAGGACACTATTTGTTTAAATTCTTTACTTTTTGGAAAAGAAATCTATGAATATTTTCATATATTCATGCCTACTTTATTTCCTTCAACCAACTTAATTCTTGTGAATACTAACTCTAAAATTGGTCAAGCTATTTTGTGGTTAAAATATTGTGAAGAAGGGGGATACAAATTATCCTGAAAGTATATGTATATGTACCAGTTCCCAAAGATAAATGTAATTATTATGCATTGCATATACCAAAAATATTAAGATTAATGTCTACTTGTTTATTCTGAAAGGAAAACAACATTAACCTTTTGAAATTTCTAACGAAAAAATTCAGGTCAATATACTTTTCTATTTAAAATGTATGAATTGCCATTCAAAATTTTCTGGTTAAAATATCTATTTTGTATTGTGATTTCTACCTATAGAAATATCTTAAGCCTCCCCAGCACACACATCATTTCTCCTTATTTCCCTGAAATGCAACTACGGCAAAGTAACCTTGACTGAAACCTCCGCTCACCCCATTGCTCCAATGACAAAGCATATAAATGGTTAATATTTATATTTCATTATGACAGCATGTATACATTTACCCAAAAGCTATGTTTCTCTTTATTTCCCTTTCTAGCTTGCTATTATGTTTTCTTCTTATGGTACAGAATTTTCGGCTGTTTTTAAAGCAGAATGTGGATTTTTTCAGTCTCCCAAGGAACATAATATGTATATAGGAAACACAGAAATACATATCTGGAATACTTTTTTGATGATGGGCCATGTATATAAGCTAGGGTTCCAGCCATTTCATGATGCTCAGCACACTTCCTCAGTCTTTAAAAGCTGATAAAAAGTCAAAAGAGTTACTGTTGGATATGTAAAAAAAAACATAGCTATTCTATTAGTAATAAACATTCTATTAGTAATAAAAGTTGATATATTTTCTTTTTAATTTTTTTAGTAGACAAATAATAGTAATCTATATCAATGTTACAATGTAAGTTTTCACATATATATATATATATATATATATATAGAGAGAGAGAGAGAGAGAGAGAGAGAATGGGATGATTCAATCAAGCTAATTAACATATCTGTTACCTAATTTGCTAATTTTATGGCATGAAAATATTGAAAATCCTCTCGTCCATCAGTTATGAAATATATAATATAGCATTAACTATGGTCACAGTATTTTACAATAATCACAAAATATTTCTCTCAATGAATGTAAAGTGAAGAAAATAATTGAGGAGAAATGAAAGAGCAGGAATTAAGCCTAGTTTGCAATTATGCTGAGTCATTTTCTGCTGTACAATATTTGTGAGTATTATTTTGTATGTTCTTCAGCAAACAACTAGTGAGCACTCTCTGCCAGCTGAACCTTTACATAGGCCTTGGGAATGAATCAAGGAAAAGAGAGTTATTCCTTCTGGTGCTCCTCTGCAGCAAAGCTCTGGAATGTCTCTCCTTTTTGGTGTTTGCCCAAATCCAGGACAAGGTATGCAGAGTCTCAGGAACTGCTCACAAAACGACGCAGGAAATCCAGTGTCAAATTTGGGTTTAAATAGTAATTATTTGTGTTAAGTTTGTCAATTCCTTTTATCTCTTCAAGCCTTACTGGCCACATTTATTTAAAATAAAATAAAGTACCTGGGAACACTGAAAAAAATTGAACAAAATAATGTGAGCGAAATATTCTTTTAAAAATATTAACACTTCATCTGTGACTGAGTAATGAATAGCATTTTAGAAAACATTGTATTGTTACTCTTCCTAAAGCTTTTTCTTTGGTTTGCCAGTTTTAATGAATTGTATTTTCACTTTCCCAGGACAGAAATAGTACCTATTTTTTTCAAAATTTGACAGTATATTTATGTCAAAAAATAAATAAATAAACAACATGCTACCTATCTCAATCCTTCTGCCACTCAAAAGTCTCAGAGGACATGAAAGGATTTCAGGTTTAAAAGAGGAAGAAAAGGCAAATTGAAAGCACACTTTTCATCCAACCAAGTGCATTGTGTTTTCACCCAAAACTATAGCAACAGTTCATAATGGTCTCTTGTCTAGACTAATACAAAGAACTGTGACTTGTAAGTACCTGCTAGGTACTTCTGTAATGAATAGCAACCTGTTTAATCAGATTCAGAGCCAAACAAAATTGGACAACAGAATTTTGCTGCTTTGAAGTTGCTTAGCTCATTGAAAGTCTGTTATATTACTGACTGCACCTGTGGTCATCTCCCTGCCAGGCAGTCTTCCCTGAGAAGTGCCGTGCTACTTACTGAAGTGCAATAATGGTTTTCTAAGGAGAGCTATATATACAGATCTCCTATTTGGAAGGGAAAACCACAGGGGTGAAAAAAGTCCATACTGTCCTACTGATTGTGTATTTCTGAGAAGTTTTCGAAATGGCGCAAAAAACATATAAGGACATCAGAGCTCTGTTTAATTACCTTATGATATTCATGTGGGGACAGATAAATTTAGAAGTTTTAAGAAAATAAGCTGAAAGGGATTGTTTTTTTCATTCGTTCATGCCAAGCTATCACTTACTTGCTCCTAATACAAAATCACAAGACAGCTAAATAGATAAAACTCAGAGCCCAGCTTCGAGGGATCTCAGCTGTTGGCCCAATGGTGCTTAGGATTACTGATTCAATATCCCAGCCTATTTCATGGAATTTGAGGGCAATGTGGCTCATCTGATGAGTAAGACAAAGGAAAGGTAGAGCTTCTTTAAAACAGCAAAAGATTTTCTTCCCAGCAGAGGCAAACGTTCTCTCTTTCAATTGCAATTGATGAGATAGCAAGTAGAAAGGCAGACGGGGCAATCTTTCTTGCAGGAAGCCTGATTCCTCAGACACACTGGTAAAAACTTGTTTGCTTGTGTTTTTGAAATCTGGAAGAAGTAATTCAGCACAGCTTTAAGCGTGACCTTTGATTATCTCCCTAATCCTTGCTTACCAAGATGAGTAATAAAGCTGCCCTTTGCAGAATCCATATCTCTAGAAGAAACCTCAGAATCCAAGTTCAAAGGTGAAGAAGAACCAGGCTGTAATGGAATTTAATGATATTTTTTCTATCTCAAAAGAGGAAGAAAAACATTCATAAGAAATATTAAAATAAAATGGATTTTTATTGCATCAGATTTTTATTGCAACTAATTTATATTATATTATAAAGTATTAATATAAACAATGACTAGTGTTACTTTTTCCTGTTCTTCACGTATGAAATATAATGTGGAGAATATTTTTTCAGCCTTCTTACTTACATTTCATATTAAAAGTGGCAAAAACGTGGAAAAGCAATCTCAGTTTTTGAGGATCATGGGTTTTATGCATAATATTTTGATTAATTTGCCTGAATCTTTGATTAGTGGGATCCTTTTTCTTCTTTACAGTGATGCAATTTGAGGCATACAAAGCCAAAAGTCCTTGCCCAAGGTCATATAAATAGCAAATAAAATGCCCAGGATTTGAACATAATACTGTCTATCACCAAAAGAGCAAAAATATGAGCTATGTATACTGATGCTCCTCAGCTCTATCTATGCACCTGACTTTTAAGTCCTACCAAAGAGTTCCAGTGGCTTTAGAATTTTTCCCAGGTGCCTGAGTCTTTAATACTCAGCTTTTTTTGTACCAGGAATTGAAGTCAAGACCTTGCACTTGCCAGGCAGACACTGTGCCCCTGAGCTATATCCCTGGCCCCCCAAAGGAAATGAGATGTGTTATGCACATGCATCAGATTCCTACTGGTTATTAAAATATAAGGGAATGTGGACTATGGACAGCAGTAGGCAAGGACAATATCCAGACTGACCACACAAAATAAGACAAATCCCTCACTTTTTAGGTGAGTTTCCCACTCTGCATAGAGGTTGCATGATGAACACTCTGCTGCACACAGAAATGATCACTGTTTCCTTGCCGGTAGCTGTGGCTCCTACCCAGGTAGGGATGGGACAGGGGTTCACATTCAGGGAATGTATCTTGATGCCATGTTTGGGAGGAGCCAGAATCATAGACGATGATGAAAAGACCTAGAATGAACTAGAATTCTACAAGATTGAATCAGTTGGCTCTTGATTCTCTGATCAAGAGCTGAAATTAATCTAACATCTGGCAAATATCCAGGGATTATTTGGCTGCCACAGAAAGATGACTTGGATTAGCCCAGTGTAAAGAGAGGACTATTAGAAAAGCTACCAGGTTTTCCCACAGAACTTTAGGTCACGAGGTATATCTGGACTTTGCACAGTGCCAAAGAAAAAAGTGGAAACATCTCAGGCATCAACATAGCTAAAAATCTTCATTCTCTTCCAACTTCACCATTTAGGGGACACATGGTACCTGCTCTAAATCTGCTCTGTTGTTTATTTCTATTATTTTTATAGAGCATACCTCTCTATTCCATGTACTCACAGGCCCATCATTAGAGAAGAGTTCTGAGTGCACAGGGATAGTGATAATAATCAAGAGGCCAATGAACATTAATGAATTTTACTTCTAGATGTCTGAAGAAACGAAAACAATGGATACAGTTGCTTTTGACTGCAGCTGGTTACACCTTTTATTGAATCAGCCAGGTTTTTATTTCATTTAAGGATAGGAAAAAGAGAGTGTGACGTGGAAAGGACCTCTTCATCAGAGAAAATCATTGTCCTTTCTAATGCTGCAGGTGTGAACCTCTTCTCAGTCAAGTGCTTTTATAATGAAGATGCTGCCGAAACAATAGCTCTGAAATGGGAATCCATAGCCAGAGTATTGATCTACTTTTGTTTTTGGTCCTTTGAATTTCCTTGATCACTCCTTACTATCACTCTCACTTTCTCTTTTGCTGTCTGTTTTTCTATTGGTCTTTCTTTTCATTTCTTCATGCAGTTATATGGAATGAAATGCAGATTTTTAAAATATGTTGCTCTGTATTTCCTGGAGGTAAATAGTGGGACTTACTTGCACTAAGAACAATGTAAGAAATTGCCCGTTAAATAGCTATTGTCTTTACTTTCAGCTCTTTGGAGGACAAGTCAGTTTCATAAAGTTATATCTCCATTATTTAGCACATGTAAAGCACTTAAATAAAATAATAAATCAGAAGCATCTAAAGTATTCACTGAGAAGGAAAATGGTTTATGCTAGAATGAGAACACAAGACTGTATTCAAAGAAGTTACAACTGTTTATATACAAATGCTGTGATATTCTGCTCTGTTGCAGACAAGTTATGGTCATATGACTTGTTCTGCTAAATAACTTTAAGTAGAAGTGGCATATGCCATCTTTAGACTGCAATTATCAAAAGTTATTACGTCTCCTGCATTTTTGAATTTTTTAAAATCATGGTTATCTTGGCAATGTGCTCCAGAGCATAAATGCAAGGTTTTGAAAAGTGTCAGATTGGACTTCATTAATGTGAAAAAGAAAGCTATGATTTAGGAATTTCTCGTCTATTTTAAAATATACTTTCTTTATTAGTATACTAATTATGGATGAGCAAAGAGATCATTTTGGACTGACCTTGAAAAATGTGTAGCATTTTACCAACTGGAGAAAAAGAGCACGGCTGTCCCAGGCAAACAGATAGATAACCAAAGAAAAAAAAGAGACAAGAATAAAACCTCACTGTCTGTTGATAGATTATCACAGATTCCCCAGCTGGCAAACTGGGTAATGTCTGCCTGATAAACAATTATTTTTGTGAACTTTTGGAAGGCAGTGTATTAGTAACTCTAATTCTTAAGTAAATTTCAATGTATAATCTTAATATTTGCTTATTTAAAATACGAATATAGTTATCATTACAAATTATAATTTGTCACAATTAAAATCGATTATATTGAAAATAGGTCAAATGAGATGATTCAGTCCATGTATAAAAAAAAATAAAGAATGAAGAAACAAGACCTGAATATTAAAGATTTGTGTCCTGATATCCTTCATAAAAGGAAACCCAGAAAAAGAGGAGATATAAATGTCAGACATGATATTCAAAAATAGAATGATTGAAAACTTTCCAAATTTATGAAAGATGTGGCATTAAATATTCAAAAACTCAACAAGCTCCAATCGGTAGAAAGTCAAGAGTGCCATGGTTACTTACATTATAACCAGACTATGGAAAGACAAAGAGAAGCCGTTTTGAGAGCAGGCAGACAGGAGACAACATGAATGAGTTATCTTTAATAAGATTAACCAATAAAGTCTCACTAGAATACTCAGAACTCTGAAGGGTATGGGACAACATATTTGAAGTGCTGAAAAGAACATATGTCATTGAAGATACTATGTTCAGAAAACTCTCATTCAGCTATGAATGAAAATCTGAGTCCAGTGTCAGGTATCCATTGACCCAGCTACTCAAGAAGGCAAGGCAGGCATATTGCGTGAACTCACATTTCAGGTACCTCCTTAACAACAAAGCAAGATCTAGTCTCTCAAAAAAATGAAGTCTAATGTAATGGGGAGAGTGCTACCCAAAATCTTCTGGAACAAGGAACTGTGGACCTTCATGTTGGACCTAGAAGCAGCTGGCAAGTCAACAATCTGGTACAACTGAAAGCTTGGTCCATCAGTGACCACAAACCCCACTAAGGATTTCAATGTGGAGATGGTGACTTAAAAAATGTCAAGCTCTGCGTATGGAATGTGGGCATGGTACAGGATAGTTCCTTTAAAACTGACTCAGCAGTCAGAAGTATTCCAGGTTCTTGACTCAACAAATTAGGAGGAAACAAACAACAAACTGGACAAAAGTTTATTTGAAAAATGTGGGGTAAATGGGTATCAGAGAATCCAGCTCTGCAAAGCAAATTTGGGCTGAGTAAAGAAGTAAGCGGGTAAAAGGCAAAAATAAAAGTACACACGGAGTCTGAGAAACATGGCAGCAGGCTGCCATGACAATACACAGGACAACTGCTTTCCATGATGACTGTCCATCTTTCAGGCGCACCACATCTTCATGAGAACTTGGGAGAAGAGCTACATATGTGTCCTTACAGTGCCCTGGGCTCTTGTAATTGATGGGTCCCTCCCATTTGCCCAGCCAGTTTCCTATGACAGGCAACCTGGATTACATTCTGCAGCTGTGGAGGCAATGCAACAGCTGGGCTGCGGCTGGATCAAGCGTCTTATATTTGAAGCAGACTGCACCTACCGCAGTTTCAGGGAGGAGGCTGCCAAGAGCTGCACTACATTATCAATGACCCAGAGGTGAAGGACGCCATTATCTTCTTTTTTGCCAGCAAAGACCTGGCCCACACCTTGAAACCTCAGGAGATCCAGGAAAAAACGGGGCCTGACCCCGATTTGATTCGGTAAATGATTTGTTCGTCCTTTCTGTGCACTTCTTAAAGGCCTCATGTGGTTACCTTCTAACTACAAATCCTAATGAACATTCTCCACCCCACCCCTCACCCCGCCCAAGAAATCATCTCCTCCTTCAGTTGCCAGGTTCTCTATTTTTGAATCTGAACTCTGGATCTAGTGCGCTCAGGGTGGGGTGGAAATTGGGGTTGTTCTTTTTGCTTTTGTTTTTTTGTTTTTATTTTTGGCTTTGCATTAGGATGTGCTGACCTGACATTCCACATGGTCTTATGGATCTGCAAAAAATGAGGATGAGAGAAAGAAGCATTTTTTGCTAAAACGTTCTTCTTAGCGATTTGATTTTTAATTTAGAGAGATTTATATTTCTCAATTTTTTTTGGTCGAGTTTCTTACAACCTACTGTAAATGCTTGTTGTGCATCTATGCACACTATATTGCAAGCCTGTTTCATCTAGTGACCTGAGTATCACTGCTTACTCAAGGGGGAAAAAGGCATTTGAAGATAAACAAAAACTGAGCGAACTTCCTGCAATGAGAACTGCAGTACAAAAGACACTAATGGAAATCATTCAGCATCAAATGAAAAGACACTGAACAATAATTTAGTGAAAAGTCACATAAGAAACAGACAAACATGGTAAATACAAAATATATAAATTATGATTTTTGTAATTTTGATTCTAAAGACTACTTCAAAAGGTGTATTTCTGTGCCTATAATATATAATGATGTAGTTTATAACATGGTAGCACAAAGGAAAAGGGAGTGACTATATAGGAACAAAATTTTATAGCATAAACATTAAGTTAGACATTTGGACCTAGATTGACATAAATTCAAATGTTATTTGTAATCTTTAGGGTACTCATTGACTAAAATAATGAAAGAAATGACAGGATAAAGTAAGTAATATACAAGAGAATACCTAGCTACATAAAATCAGTGAGGGATAGAGGATGATGTTAAATTTAACAACTGAAATTTTAAAATAAATATATCACATATTGCACCTAGGTAGTTGTGGAATATTTTGGGTTTTTAATATTCTACATGGTGAACCTTATTCAATCAGTCATTTATACACCACTCTCTGGGAAAATGAGAGGCAGAAGACTGAGAGTGGAAAAAAATGGCAAGAACATTTTGTAACTACTGTTCCTTCATCTGGTTTGACGTACAATTGAGTCAGCCAGGGATGATGTCTGCGTTGGTGTTAAGAGAGCACACACCATTGGGAACTCTAATACCCTCACTGTACAAGCTCACCTGTCACTGGGTGAATGTCCAGCACATACCCTAGAGCCTACAGGAATATGATACCTCTCTTTTCCCCAGTGGCAGAGGACACAGATTAAAATCTTTATACGACCATTCCTGTCACCCTTCAGAATATAGACCAAAGTAGTACGGCAGTTGTAACATGGACAGATGACCATTGAGTAATCATCCAGGGAGGATTCCTGGGTTTATTCCTACAGCTCAATGCACTGGCTGATTTGTGGCATTGGGGCAATGAACTGATTTTTGTGTCTACCCTAAGTGAAACTCTCCTAAAATCTGCATTAATGTACCTTCTGACACTCTGATCTCATGCAGTCTTGTGCAAACATGCAAATATGAAGTAAACCAGAAGAAATGATCCATTTCCAGGGCAGCTTCCTGGAGCTGGAGTCCTAGAGGTTGTTAGAGAACTCTCAGCAAACTGCACATGTGGAGTTACCAGCTTAACCAGCTGGGAGACTGTTGAAAGGTTGAAATAGTATTGACTGAGAGTCTCATACTTGTGCTCTGGCATTGGATCATGTGGTTTAAATATTAGCATCAGCCTCATCTCATCTCAGGCAAGGACGATGACTTAGAAAATGATAGAGAAGTTATTTGTAAAAGCAGGAATCCCTGAGGTACAGGGCCGAAAACAGAATTCTTATTTGAGTCCTAGGGCAATATTGTTTGAGCTCTAAGTATTCCAGGTAAAATCCTATTATCACTGCTTTATTATTTCCTATTGCTATGGAAAGCACTGAAAAAGTTGGACAAAGATATTGACGGCAACGTTTATGACACCTATGATTTATATTTTAATTCTTCCTTCTTTGAATGCTGGTTAAGTTTGAGTGTGTCACCTGTCTAATTAATAAGGAGAATGGTAGGGTAGGATTTTAGCATGGAATATAAAAGTTTTAAACATTTCATTTATGTGCCAAGGATGATTTTACCTAAAGCTTCAATTGTTCACACAGATTAAAAAATTAAAGGAACTCACCTGGTGTAAAATACTTTTATGTGGATACACTAAATAATTGATATAATATTTTTGGAGAAAGTTTTCTAAATTGTTGAAGTTACTCTTTGGCTTCTAACTTGCACATTAAGAATTTCAACATTTAGGGCAAGTTGTGATGTCATAAAATATTTATCACCAGGTTTCTCAATGAGAAACAAATTATTCCTCAAAATGTTTGGCTTTCTTCATTTTTAAATGTTGGTATCATTTTTGCCCATGTAGAATGAATGACTTTACTTAATCTGATGAATATTTAAAATTGCATCTAACTCAGTGAAATTACCTTAAAAATTCTGGTGTCTTCTAGTCAGTCTTATGATATTTTAATTCTGATTAATGTGTGGTTACCTGGTTACCAAGGAAGCTTTAAGTTTAAATCCATATTTTTCTTTGTTTCTATGCCAACTTGTCTGCATAAATCTGTTCTTCCTAATAAATGTAGAATTACTAAATAGTAAACATATTCATGCAAAAGATAACTGAATATATTTTTATCTTGCTTATTTTAAAGAAAATGTGTTTTGCCTCAGAGTAATTTAATTATGATAACAGAAAAAATATTTTAAATAAAAAAGTTGCTTAATGACAAATGACATCTTCAAAAAGTTTAGATAGTTTTCTGAGTAACATCCTCTTATTTAGAATACAGGGAAAGATCCTTCCTCGTGAGAAATACAGTTTATTGTAACAGAAAAGTCAGAATTGGTGATAATAAGGAAGTTCATATATTGAGTTTATGAGATTAATTTCAAGGTCTTGCAAATGAATAAAAATGAAGTAAATCAATAGCCAATTTTAGTACTCTATGAATTATCTTTTCATCAATTTAGCCAACAACAATTGAATCCTAATACATAGCAAGCCTTGTGTATAGCAAGCCCTGTAGCAAATGTGGAAAACAATATCATCTTAGGTATAATAGAAAGTACTAGAAACATTAGTAGAAATAAAAATATTAAAATAAGTTAAAAATGAAAGCATGACAAGTGCAGTGTTGAGAAATTTAACAGTCTTTGTGTGAAACGACTTCACACAGGATTTGTATAACTATTGGAAGGACATTAACATTTCCTGAAAAAATTCCGCATCATGCTAAAACTTAGTGGGAAAAAAAGGGGGGTTTATCTAAGTCCATGGAGGAAGGAAAGCCTGTTGGACTAGGAAGAAAGAAAGGTCTGGAACATTATTTCAGTGGATGAGTATATCACTGGGAATGATACATCATGAATCCAAAATCTTTGTTATTAATTTTCCTTGTGTTCCTGAAAAGCTGATGTACAACTCAGGCTGTGACAACTCAGGCTGATGCCTGTCCATTAGGTTAGGGACTTGTGCCATTTTCTAAAACTGTAATAAACAGATTTTATTAATATTGGCTGTAAAACTGGCCACCTATTATCTCTGATGTCCGGTACTCATGTTTATCCCTTCCCTCTCCAGTGCTGGCAAAATCTGCAGCTTGCTTCTCACCAGGAGAATACAACAAAGGTAATGGAAGGTCACATGCCTTGTTAAGGTACTTAAATTTATAATAAGTTACTAGCATCTCGAATATCAGCTTTGCGGAAGAAAAGTGCTATGGTTTAAGCTGCTGAATGGAGATGCCCATGTGCCAAAGAACTGGAATTCCACCCAACAGCTGGAAACTCAGGCTCTCAGTTCTACTGTGCATACAAACCGATTTGTGCTATGCGAGTTTAGAAGTGGACTGTCCCTCAATCAAGATCGGAGGTGAGACAGAAGCCTCAGTTGACATCTTTATTGCTAGTGTTGGGGAGATCCTGAGGCAGAGGACTCAGCTAAGCTCTATCTGGAGTGCTGACCTACTGAAACAAAGACCAAACTGAGTGCTGTTTTAAGGCACTAATTTTGTGGTAATTTGTTCTACAGCATTAGTTATCTAATGCAGTCTGTGAGATTTAATTGGATAATGAGTAAAAAGAGGGTGAATTTTGTCATAGCATTGGCACTAATGTGTATTTTGATCCTAAAAGATAGACTTAACTTTAGTAGAGCTTGATTCCTCAACAAAAAGCAGCGGACACAATCACTGATTTATGGCAAACAAATTATTCATTTTTATGTTAAAATGAGTTCATGAGATGAACTGGTTTTTGGACAACATCTGATAAACCTATACTAGTCAAAGTTCTTATGTATCCATATTGGCCATCATTATGTAACTGTCATATTTTCTGAAAGCAACATGGTTTTAATACAGTCACAGAGTTAATATACACAGAATGTTTTTATACTGGCTCTTATGTGATGGGACCTGCCATTGTCTGTTCCCAGGAGGAAGAAATCAGTAAAAAATCTGAAGATTATAGGGCAAATCACAGAAGGAAAAGTGTCTGAATCTTTGTAAGGTATGGTTTCTTTGGCAAATGCTACATTTTGACAAATGTTTCTTCAACATCCACCATATGTGTTCCAATGGAGCGTGTTATCACTAGAAATTATTAAAGCAATCACAGTCTTGCAAAACGTTTATCATCCCTAGTAAAACCACTATGTAATTATTACATTTCACAGCTGAAGGTTAAGCAGCATTTACTGATTTTGCCTTTGGGGTGATTTAATGGTATGTCAAATCATCAGAATGGTAAAATACCTTCAAGGTAGGCACAATCTTTCAGCCACAAATCCCTGCTATTTACAGCTATCAAAACATATCTTTGTAAGCAAAAAGCAGGGAGATAGAAGTGAACAAATACATGCATTATTCAAAAACTGAGTTTTTTTTTCTGGTAGCTTTCTCAAAAGCTTATTTTCTTTAGAAGATGCCCAGAAGCATGCATTTAGATTAGTTTATTAACAAGATCATTAATCAGGAATCCATGTCTTAAGATGTCTTGTTGATCAGCAAGTAAAGAAGAAAAATGCCTGTGGGAAGTTGTGGAATCTAATATAACTTCAATGCATTTTAATTAGTTCAGTCATGATTTATTTAACATTCCAGAAAATTTAAAATTTAATATATATATGTTTACTATAAACTTTATGAACAAAAATACATATTCATAAGTTGCAAAGGTTATTTTTTTGTATTGTTTTGTTTTTTGTATGCCTGTCTCAGCCAATAGTAGCAGGATCTTTTTATTTGTTTGTTTTATACCTCAAAGTGATTTTTATGTCTGTGGTTACTTTTCTTTTACTAATGAGTGGCAACTAAAAATAGGAAGTATCCTCAGTTCTAGTCTATTGATAAAACTGAGACCAAGAGGTTCACTAAAAACTGAAAAGTTCTATTAATCGCATCTCTCATAGCCAACAGTGATCTCTTTTTAATCACCGTGTTACATGGCCACCTCTTGTACACTTTGACTTGTGGTTAAAAAACAAAGTAGTCCTTTCTGTGAACTTTAATTTTCATGACTAAAGGTTATAAAAGGCAGTACTAATTATATAGCTGACTGTGTAAGAGTGAAAATCATTAGACTTCAGGAACTTCAGAAAACATGTGCATTCTAAATACTGATGTAACTAATAAAATTCTCAGGGTTACAATAAATGAGTAGTAATTGCTTTTGCAGCTATGCTGTTCTGTAACATATAGAAATTCTATCAAAGTCAGTGCAGTGAAATGTAGGAATGATTGATTTTATAGATGATTCCTCGTTATAAACCACATTTGAACTCAAAGGTAATAGTTTCCAGAAAATCCATACAATATGTGACTAGGATCCAAGAAATAGTTTTATTCTTATCTGCAGAACATATGCTATGTTGAACAAATTACACAGTACACAATAATAACGTGAATTCGGTAGTATTATGAATGTGGAAGATTGCAAACTTTCCTACCTTTTAAACAAAGAATATTGAGTTCAGTTCTTTCCATAAAGAATCTCAGTTTCAAAATGTGTTACTTTATGCCATGACTACTTAGTAAAACTATACACTAAGTATTTTTAAAGTTTTTATAAATATATGGTATTTATAACATATACGTCTTTAGTAATTAGAAAAATTCCTTTGAAAATTTCTGCAAGCTGCATTTTTTTCAATCATTGAAATAATTGAACTGTTTTGAACAGTTTTTGTTTTCGATAAGAAAATTCTTTTAAGTTTCAACAGCAGTTAAAAACTTTAAAGAACTAAAACAGGTAAGAGAAATTTCCCAGGAGCTGGTACAGACAGAATGATCGAAAGATGAAATTGAGCAAGTTGCTCTTATTATTTTCCGTTTCAAACTCCTAGTATATTACTGACTGCCAAAAATCAGTGACAACATCATTTCTTGTCCAAGTATCTGTAAAAGAACTTATTCTGACAGTAAATTTAATTCTTTCCAAACTATTACCCATTTGTGAAAAAAGTATATATTTTTTTCTTTTAGAAAAGGAAATGGATGAACCATTTTCTTTAGAGTAATCGGCAAGGCTTGTGAAAGAGCTGTGCATCAGAACAAGGAAGGAGTGGATGATACAGCATTGTGATTTAAGAGTTGAAAAGTACTATGTTTAGTTACTTCAGTGTTTTGTCTTCAGAATTGAAAGTGAATCCTACATCTTTGTGGATGGTTCTATAATATGAAACATAATTAAAACTTGTGTCCAGGGAGGTCAATATTTTCTGGTAGCTACAAAGAGGTGTTTATTGTTACTCAGTGAAAAACCTCCGTATACTTAACCTAATTTTTGGAAACTGTGAACTTGTCACTTATATAGTAACAAGTACTTTAAAATGAGATTAAATTATGGATTTTGAAATGGACAGATTTCCCTGGATGATCTTGGCAAACCCGATGCAATCATAGGGCTTCGTATAAGAAAGAGGTATAGAGATCAAAATTACAGATAACAAATATGATATGATGATTAAAGCCAAGGAAGTGGTTGGAAGCTTGGTTATCCTACTGGTTGCAAAGATGCTGGAAATGGCCACAAACTATAGGAAAAGGCATGAAATTACACTCTTTCCCAGGTCCCTCAAAGGCAGTGCTGTCCTGGTGACATCTCGTATTTAGACTTCTGGCATTCAGATCTGCACAAACTGAGTGGTGCTGTTTTATGTGACCTGTAAGTATGAACAATTTTAAAATGCTGTTTTAATAGGCTAAATAGAAATCATAAACCATATATTGTTTGTCTTAAAGGAAGTTTAAAACTTCTGTTTTTGGTAATAATAAATTTTAAGAATTCTATGAATTCTCATAGTGAATGAACTTTTCAGTTGGTATGTGATATAAGCATTCCTCATTTAATGACCAAGCTCAGTCCTTCCTACCGTGTGGTTAAATGAATTATATATAGTATGCATATTTTAATAATCAGAACAGAGAAATGGTCAAAGAAGCTTCAACTTGATGACTTTGCTTTTATTTGCATAACTCTTACAGGCAGTACTATAATGTATAACACAACATAAAACTACAAGTACTGCACTATACAGTAAAATCAGCAAAAATTACATACTGTGCTGTAGAAGAAGCTACCATAAAGCCACAATGATGCACAGTTTTCTGTGTTAGAAGTCCAAGTGCAGGCGGTAAGTCCCAGCTGTAAGGCCAGATAGTCATTAAGTAGGTCACTAAATGGAATATCTCTATTCTAAGTTGCTTATAATTTATTTATTTGTTATTTCTTTATATTTATATCATTTGAAAGTGCTTTATCTTTCTGAAACAAATAGTACTTTATTGCCATCCATGCTCACCCTTCTCTACAATACCACAGGAAAACTTCTTACTGCTGCCAACTGCAATGCGGTACCCTTATTTCATGATATACTTATGTTGAACCACTCATGCATGAAGTTTATCACATATCGTGTTAAGTGATGTTTTAATGACTTCCTGCATTTTGTTATTGTTGCAAGTATCTTGAGAATTTTGAGAGTGTTTCCTTTGAATTTCATGGAAAAGTCTGAGGAATGTAGGTGTTCATTCTTTCTTGAATTTCTTATAAAATTCAGTAGAGATTTTGTCAAGCCTTGTACTCCTCTTGGATGGCAGGTGTTTTATTCATTGCCTTTTATTGCTCCCCTCAGCGTTTTATATCTTCTAAATTTAGGTTTGCTAATCCATATGTGTCTAAACATGGATTTGTTTCTTCTAGATTCTCTAGTTTATTGAAATACACTTTTTGAAGTGAATTCTTATATTTTCTCAGTTTTGCTTTTGTCCATTGTGATTCTACCATTTTTTAATTTCTAATTGTATTGATATAAATCTTTCATTTTTGGTAAAATAGACTAAATTTTTATTAACTGGGTTTATCCTTTCAAAGAAACTTTCATTGATTCAGTTTCATTAATTTCTCTCTGACATTTATAATTTTTTTCCTTATACAATTTTTGGGGGTTGTCTTTTTTTGTTCATCTAGGACCTTGAGATATACATTATGTTATTTATTTGGGTTTACATTGTTTTCCTAATGTGTGAATTAACAGCTATAAATTTTTCTTAGAACACCTTTCACTGTGACCCATAGGTTCTGGTATATTGTACTCCTCTATGTTATTTGATTGTTTTCATTCTCTTTTTTGATTTCTCCAATGACTCGTTGATTATTCAGGAGCGCATGGTGTAAGTCCATGTGGTTGCAGTTTTTGTGGTTCCTTTGGCTGTTGATTTCTATTTTTCTCACACAGTGATGTGATAATATGCAGAAGATTATTTGAGTTCATTTGTATTTCAGCATGCTTTGTAGTCTACGATATGGTTTAGTTTTAAAGGATCCCATAATCTGCTGGAAAAATGTGCATTCTACTATTGAATGAGTCTATATGTAACTGTTGTTTGTTTAATGGTTGACCTCTAGTATTTCCTTGTTGACTTTTTTTGGCCTAGTTAACCTCGTCATAAGAGTGGGGTATTGAATTCACACAGTATGATAGTGTTGATGCTTATCTGATCTTTTGTTTCCTTAGTTTTAAGAAATTGGGAGCATTCTGTTTAGTGCATATATTTTATAACTGCAGTCTCTTCTTGCATTGTTCCTTTTAATAGAATATAGTGACCTTCTTTGTCTCTTCTCCTACTGACTTTCAGATTCCCATAGCTTAAAGTGCTATTTTCCATTCTTAGATTTTTTGCTCCATCTTTCTGGATGAGGTGTAACTTCTATATGCAACATATGATTTGGTTTTATTTTTGGATCCAATCTGTCAGTGTGCATCTTTGGACAGGATAGTTAGGTTCCAGTGAAACTGAGAGTTATTACTGGAAAGTATTTGTTGAATTTTGTCTTTGCATTATTTTTCTATTTCTAACTTCTTTCTTGCTTCTTTTTTGTTGAACCACACTTCTGGTCAAACGTGTTTTGTTTCTCTTTTGGACTCTTTGATGATGTTTGCTTCACTGATTATGCCTAGCATTGGATACTTTCTGTAGTACTGCTACAGTGGTCATGGTTTTCTGTTAGTGCTGTTCTTGTGAAACATCTTAATTTTTCCATTAATTTTGAAAGAAAATTTGCGGGATGTATTAACAGGCTTTAATATTTCTGTTGAGAAATCCCTCATGATTCTAATTGGCTTACTTTATAGTATGGCTTTATTCTCTACATTTTTTTTTATATAATTCTCTCTTTGTACTGATTTTCTGGAATTTTAACTTTGATGTATCAGGGAGAAATTCTTTTCTACTAGTGTTTATTTGAAGTTTTAAAGCCCTTTCTTATGTTTCTATTAAATTTTTCCCTTGGACTCAGAAAATTTTCTGCAATGATTTTGGTGAATAATTTTTATAACTCTTTTTTATTAACTCAGCAACCTGTTGACCCATTTTCCTTGGGGTTCTGTGGTTTTTAGGACCTCACTAAGCAAACTATATACTACATGAGCTTATCTTTTAGGTGGGTGCTCTCTCCTTACACTGGTTGTTCTTTCTGCACATGTTTTTTTGAATTCTGGATTTCTGATAGATGTTTTTTATAGTATTTAATTATATGTTAAAATTATTATTCTTATCTTTTAATTCATCAGTCTTTTATGTTTTTAAGGCTATTAAATCACTTTCTGTTCATTTATATAATTTTGAGCTCAATAAACAGCATTCAGATTTATTAGTTTCCTTGGTATTCTTTTAAAACACTTAAACCGTTTCATATATCTGCATGAAAGATGCTCTTTCAAGGAAAGCACTAATTAATTCTTATTCTCTACTTCACATCAAGAAACACCTCCCGCATACATACCAGAAATGACAAATGAAAGAAAAAAATATATACCTATAATAATGCAAACATATAAAATCTTTTCTGTCTTATTTGTCCTGCAGTCAAAATCTGCGCGGTGTACTTTGCTCAATACGCCTCAAAACGCAGAGAAACTATAGTTTGTAGTTACGGCGCTGAGCTCCAGTTCTCTGCACTTTAGTCCGAAAGGTCTGGTTTGTCCCCTTTGGTTCAGCTGGTTTCCCTTCTACGATTTGTTTTCTTCCCTAACAGTGAATGAATGGGTTAGGGGCTCTAGAGAGACTTTTGAGGCTGCTACTTATTCCCTCTGCAGGCAGCATTCTTATCTGTGCTCCTGTGGGTATGAAAAATCAATCCACTTTTTGCCTCTACCTTTTGGTCAACAAGTTCAGTGGAGTGAGAGAGAGAAATGAGAGAGACAGATGGAGAGAGAGAGAGAGAGAGAGAACACTGGTCAAATGTGCAGCCTTACACTGAATTCTATCTCCACCCCTTTCCTTCAAACTGTTCTCTTTCCTCCAAATCTGATCTCTCCTGCTGTGGGTAAGTGATCCATGCAGCTACTCTGGCCACACCACTACTCTTGCTCTGCTTGCCCACCAACACTCTGTCTGCACCCCACACAAAGAATTTGCACCTTATCTCATGAATTCAGTGGCGTTAATACGTCATAGCACTCAGTGACTTTTGGCTGGTGATGGTAAAAATCTGGCTGTCGTAGCTCTGGTGTCTGGACAACAGGCAGAAGTAGGAGGGTATTCTGGGTCGCAGAGCTCACTGGTGTTTGGGGAGTAGTGGGAAAGTGCCTACTTTGCTAATGCTCCAGTTCCTATTTTCTTTCCCCTATCGTATAAGTGATAATTGCCACCTGTCCCTCTGATTCAGTGAAGCATGAGGCTCTCACTGTCTGGCTCCTGGTCCCTAGCCAGAATCATGTCCTCATTCTTTTCTCTCCATAGAGTGCACAAGTTGTAACTTAGTCACTGATTCTGAGTGATTATGCGGCTTTCAGTATCTGTCGTGCCCTGACCTGCAAATCCCCCACTCGCCAGACTCCCTTTCCAAGTGGCAAAGGATATAGGACAGGAGGCCACTAGATATTGGTTACCAGGTGGAATGCTGATCAAAACCCATGGCTGTCCTTGGCTCTTTTCCACAGGGAGTTGGACCTTTTTCCAAGACACCCTCTTCACCAAACTTGTAATGTAAACAGTAGTGGCAGCCATACTTCTTTTTCTAAACACCTGAGATGTGGAACTCACCTGGTGGGCATCTCTTTCAACTCCCTTCCTGTATTCCTGTTTTTCTTTGCTCCCCACCCTGCCTCTGAGTACTGGGATTAACTAGAATCTGTTTTTAAGGTTTCCTGTAAGCACAGTTCCCTCTGGTCAGGGTGTAAAAAGACCTATTATCCCATTTTGCTGACATTATTTCTGTATGTTTGACCTCCCATCATACCTTAATAAAAGTAAATAAATTTGTGTATATGTAAATAATCAAATAGGTAAGAATTCTGGAATATGTTATCTTCTTTATGAAAAGTAATTATAAATAGTGAAGTAAATGTGGCATTAACCAAAGCCACATTTTGAGCGGTAACCTTTCATTTTACTCCATAGAAAAATGACTCCATAGAAAAATGACAAAACAACATTCTGACATCAAGCATGACATGAGGTATACTTTCTGCTGTTTCTATTGCTATCAGTCATCATTTTTAATTTATTAAATATGTTAATGATTTGAACACATTTATCTACTTTCACATATCATACATCTACTTTTGTGTATAATATATTCTCTGATTTTATGTTTTGTCTTTTATATATATCATATACTTTTTTATTTTTTAACTTTTAAGATTTTTTTGGTACCGAGGATCAAACTCACTACCTCACACTTGCCAGGCAGGTGCTTGTGCTACTGAGCTAAATCCCTGGCTATATATCATATATTTCTAAAAACTAGCCTGTATTACACACATTGTTACATGTATAGCATGCAAAATAGATGAAGAGAAACAACATTCATATCTTAATCAAGTGTGATTATAATAGTTTTGAATTAATTTGATAGTTATTTTTACATCTTTTCTAGTTAGAGGGCTTGCAGCAATCTGGTATTTTATTTGTTGAGCTGACAGCAGTGGATATGTGGTCTTTCACTCAAGAACATTAACTGTCTGTGGCATCGTAGTGATTGTTCTAAGTGCTGCAGATGCAGTTTGGAGAAAGGTCCTGATGTGATGAAATGTGTATTTCAGCACGGAGTTTAGCAGGGTTAAGGGTTGGCTTTTTTGCCTTGTTTCTGACAACACAGGGAAAGTATTAAGTCTTTCACCATTTAAGCAAAGTGAGACCTATAGGTTTTCCAGAGTTTGTCTTTGTTGAGAATATTTGCTTTTAGTCCTCATTTTCTAAGAGATTTTAGCAGAAGTTGGACTTATTTAAATGTTTTTATATACAATTTTGATCATTTTTCATTTTTATTCTGTTAATTAGGTGAATGACAGTTACTCTTTTGCTTTTTTCCAGTTACTCATTTTCAATGCTTAGGAAAATTTGCATGCCTAGGACAAAGTATACCTGACATAGGATATTCATATATATATAATGATTCTGGGGTCAACATTGTAATTTATTCTGAATTATTTTGTGTGTGGATTTTTTTTCTTCAATTTTTTACTTAATGAAAAACATTTCATGACAAAAAATAAGAGAATAACAATACTTAATATACTATGCATCATTTTTTTCAATATAGTTACTCAGAAACAAAAAAAAAATTCTTACAAAGAAAAAAGAGATAATCAGGTATGGTGGTGCATGCTTATAGTCCCAGCACTTGGGATGCTGAAGCAGGAGAATTGCCACAAATTTGAGGCTAAGTAGGGTTACTTAGTGAGTTTAAGGCTCGCCAGGAATATATAAGGAGACCTTGTCTCAAAAACAAAACAAAGGAAAAAAAGCAAAGAAAAGCACAAAGAAGAAGCAGATAATAGCATGAAACTTTCTTTTCAATGAACTAAAATAAACTATATATGTTATTTTTTTATTTACTAAAATTTATCTTAATTTTTGCATTTATATTTATGTGGGATATTGGAATGTAGATATCTTAAAATGTCTTTGTCCTTTGAATTCGAGTAATGAGTAATTGATTAAAAAAGGGGGAAACAAATATCCTTCTTTCAATTTTCAGGAAGAGTTTCTATAAAATTAGTGTTATTTCTTACTCAAGTAATAGAATTAGCCTATGGAATGATCTGGATTCTCTGTAGGCAAGGATTTCATTTGCATAATTTTTACTTTATAAATGTAAGCTAGTTTTTTTCTTTTCTAGTGTTCAATACCTTATTTTCAATTCTTGACTTTGCACCGCTGATACTGTGTTTGTCATCTCTAGAAGTTAGGTCTGAGTCTTATTTTAAAATATATCTGCTGTCAATTACACATATTAGTGTAATCTCTCCTCTGTTTTTAACAATACAGTATACAATAACTAGTTAATGTGTATCTATTATTCTAAAATCTGTTTCATTTCTGTGCATTTAATTGATTATTTTTCCTCCTCGTTATGAATTTTCTTTACATGATCGCTAAGATTTAACAGATGCCATGGTTTGTAAAGTTTACTATGCTAATGCTAGATAATTTTGGTTATTGTATTCCCATAAATATTTAGTCTCTCTTATGAAATGCCATTGAAATAGTTGGACAGGGAGGTTCTTCTCAGTATTTTAGAGATCTATAATAGTGTCTTAATTTTTACTTATTAATCAGTTAAATCTTTTTATAGGTTCTCCTTAATTAATACCTATTCTACCAACTGAGAGTTAGTCTTCTGTGTAGGCTTATATCCAATATCATAAATTCACTATTTCATGTGTTTATCCTTTTTTATTTGTGGCTTAATGTTAAACTATGCAGAAGTCTTGTGTTTATTAGTCCTTGTAAGCCAAACAAATTTAGTCAAAAAAATTTTCTAGTAATACTTATTGATTGCTAGTGGGGTTTCACAATGGCAAACTATTTCAGGGTCTCACAGGAATTCAGTTTTGTAGGAAAATAACCACACTCTTAAGCATATGACAAAAAGTAAACATAGTACTTAGTATTTACCAAAATCAGTTCAAAACTTAGTGACCATACAAAAATCATTACAATATATTCATAATACTTTTTATTTTTATCCCTAAAATTTGGACAAAGCTAAGATGTCTTTTGTACACAATGGGATAAAATCTGGTACATGCAGATAGGTGAATTTCATTCAGTGTCAAATGAATTGAGCTCTACAGCTTTAAAATCACAAATCACTTTAAAATCACTTTATATCAAAAATTATTAATAAATATAAACAATGCATTTTGAAGGGCTACATAGTGCACAGTTCTAACTGTACAACATGCTATAAAAAGTAAAAATAGACCATAAAACGATGGGTGACTACCATGGCATAACAGGAAGGGATAAATAAACTCATACAGTTCAAAATATTCTTTTTAATTTAATTTTTCTTTAAAGAGAATAAACCAAACGAAATGAAACAGAATAAGGTCACTCAGAAGAAAACAATGAGAGCTATACAGGACTTCAAAAAAAGATAATAGGAAATCAACAATGGCTACAATAATGCCTCATGTTATCTTCAAAATAGCTGTCCGTATCCTAAGACATTATAAATTCAAAACACACCAGAATAAAACCAATCAAAAGAAAACAATGAAAGAGATAAATGATTTCAAAACAAAACAGCTCCTCAGTTCAGAATATCTTAGGACAGGAAAACTACTTCATATGTTGCTGTGGTTATGAACAAAAGTCATTATACACTTGTCAAAACTCATAGAATGTACAACAGAAAGAGTGAACTTTAACGTAACCTATGTAATTTTCTTATGCAGATTGGTGAAGGGGAAATTATTGAACCTCAGAGCTTTAAACTGCTACTGTTTGAGTAGAATAAAAATCTCAGGCAGTCCTTGGGGATGCCTGTCTCATTAACTTCAGTATGGATTTTGTCAGCATGAAGACTGTATGATTAGGCATTAAAATTAATTTCATAAGAAGCTTGGGTAAAATTAGATTTCACATGGGCTTTAGTTTGGCAAAGTGTTTTTTCATGAGGGTGATGGGGCCTTTTACAAGAGTTTTGTGGATTTGTAAATGGACAGAACTAATGTGCAATTTGAAGAATTTTATCACAAAGTAATTTGCGTGTGCTCTTTCAGGTAATCACTAAATACTAGCATATATTACTGATTCAACAAAGTGTTAGTGAATTTTAAGTCTTCGAAAGAAAAGAAATCACTTTTTCTGTTTGTCACCTCTTTAAAGTTCTCTCCATATTTGAAACCTGCATATCTCAATGCATAACTCAATGCATTATTGATGATGCATTGAAAAATTATTGTACATCACATAAGTGTTTATTCATGAGAAATTATTTTAATAAATATAACAATTGAGTATAACAATAAAAGTAGAATAAGTTAACTACTTTAACAGCAAGACCACAAATCTTTACAAGTATTATATAAAGTGATTTATTCAAGGAATAATCCCTACTTTCAAGTAATAAAATATTTAAGCTACAGTGAGTTTGTGTGTTTAATATCTTTGATTTTAATATAATTAACTAACTGCATTTTTCAGTGGCTATGTTATGAAATACTTGCAAAATTCATGAGTATGTAATGTGAGCTCCTGAAAGTTAATATGCACTAGTTCTAGCCACCACCATGCCAGGCAGCCATTTTATGTGCATAAGAATTTCTTTCTTAGCAGGGGATTTCTTTCTAAGCAGGGGATCTGCTTTTGTATGTATGTTCCTCTAAGTCAAGGTCCTCAGATAAGGATACAGACACAAAGAGCAGAGAACTGGAACAACTTGGATTGGACATTCTCTTTCCAAGACAAATTCTCCAGCAGCTGTTTGTGAACTCATTTTGGGAGCTGAAGTAAGCCAGAACTGCCAAAAGATCACCTCATGTATATTTTCCACCACGGAAGTCTCAGGACGATTTAACTGTTTATACGGTTCTCAGAAGCACAAACTTTTCTGATTTAGTCTCAGAAGTCCAGAGCATCTCTTCTTCTTCCCACTGAATAAAAGCTGTCACAGTTCACTCATATTCAGTGGTGGGTATACTCAGATATCCTCTTTGATGGAAAACCGTTAAAAACTTAAAGCCACATTCTAATATTATTTCACTGTTCAACTGCAGTTTTGCATGTTGCTTTTCTCCTTGACACTGTATCATAAAAATAAAACATCTTTCTTATAAATATCATTTGAATACCTGTTCAATAAGATGTAGCTCTCCTAACCAACTTCTTCACTGTGGATGTGCATATCAAGTTAGTGCTTTTGAGTGATTTAGGTGGAAAAAGACTGGTGTCTGTTTATACAAGAGGTATCTTCATGAGAAGGAATCATCAGAACATAAAACTATTACATAGCTGCTTAGCTAGGGTAAAATTTTCTGAAAGAACATCTGTACATACTAATATATCTTTTAGCGTTTCATTGAAAGTTAACGGTGTATTTAGTTTCATGAAAGAATGCTAGATCTTGTGTGTTATTTTAGCAAGTGCCAGCTAATATCTTAGAACTACTAAACTGAAAATTTTTGCTAGATCAGCCCATTCAAATTTGTATCTACAACTTTGTTGAAAGACAATAAAATAAAGTTTATTCATTTTGCTAAGGGCTTGTAACTCTATTTATTGAAAGTAGAGTTCAGAGACTGGCTTTTTCCATTTTTGTATGACTCATGTGTCAATTTCCTTTGTGACATCGGATGTTAAGTGTCAGTAAAACTGATGTATAGGAGAAAAATATGCTTTTGACTAAGTCATAAACCACTCTTAACTGAAGCAATATTCTGCCACTAAAATTAGGTGCATGTTAGTTTTGGCAATGTATCTAGTTTTGAAAAGCTTCCAGTCAGTAAAAAAAAAGTCCTATTTTGTGATGCTAAATATGGTAATACATTACTGTACTATATCAATTAAAAATTTTCCAGCAGTATTTGAGATATGATCACAATATATGGTGAATCTATAATTAATAAAATATTTATTGCAGTAAAAATCATATTTCTACTTTTCTCTCTTATAATGCTTCCCCTAGCTTTGAACACAAGTTTTCATTGTTCTTACCACATTCTGAAGTGATTCTAGAAGATCTCCTTCATAAGAGTTCTTTTTGTAGCTGCTTTGGTGTCCTGAATTGATGCAAAATGTTTACAGCAAGCCAAACATGTTGCTGTACTCCTGTAATCCCAGCATTCAGGAGGCTGAGGCAAAAGGATCACCATGAGTTCAAGGCCAGCCTGAGCTACATAAGTGAGTTCAAGGTCAGCCTGCACAATGTAGTGAGATCTTGTCTCAAAAACAAAAAACAAGAAAAACTTATAGTGATTTATATAAAATGAAAACAGTGTGGTGTGTCCCACTCACCTTATTCAGAGAATTTAGAATGATGCAGCTTCTAGGTGTTTGCAAAGTCAAAATAATCATGAACAGGAAACACTGTGAATTCATTCAGGACATTGAGGAAGCTACAACAGTAAAAATCCAGTCACAAATGAGGACTTCTAGATCAGCTTCAGAAAGTGTCGAGCAGAATGGAGCAAGTGCTTTTGAAGTGACGGTGTATTCTGAGGGAAGATTAATGGTAATGTGTCATTTACTGTAATATGTTTTTAATGGAACAAAAACCTTATTTTTAAATCATACCTTATATATCATAACTGGTGAACTCCAAGGAAACAACAAAACAAAAAAATCACACACACGCACACACACACACACACACAAATAAATAAATAAATAAAGTGGAACTAGTTAAATGACTCCTCCAAATATTTCACGCTCTTGCATCCCTTTAGGAGTGTTACTATATT
This sequence comes from Dolichotis patagonum, assembly GCA_004027295.1. Lineage (NCBI taxonomy): Eukaryota > Metazoa > Chordata > Mammalia > Rodentia > Caviidae > Dolichotis > Dolichotis patagonum. The sequence goes on from PVJX010004369.1 coordinate 46,186, forward strand.
TTTGACGGAGTTTCTTCTAATTCTCCTTACAGAGCCGTTTATGTGGTTTTATTCCTCCTCATAAGAAATATTTTACAGTGATTATTCCTTCCATTCACACCAGACATTTTACCGTTTTAGAACATTTGTGGAAGTGAGTATTGATTTTTCCAAACCTGAAATTTCTTTTTTGAAGGAATTTTAATGCTTTCTGCTTTGGAATCTAAGATATCACATTTTCTTTTATTAAGTATGTTTGTGTGTCAGTATAACCTATAAAGATGCTAAACTTGTGAAAGTTTGCTGTCCAAATCATATCAGAAAGAGAGAAATCTGTCTTTGCAAGATCTTGATTTCATGCGTTCACTTTACACTAACAATCAAAACTTCTGCGTTAATCTATTCATTGTAACATGACACAATAAACTTCTGTGAATAATTTAATGTATATGTTATCCATCCATTGTACCTTTCTGAGATTCATGGTAATCCAGTGTCAACTATGTTTTCAACACTTAGTACCTTTCATCTTTGTACCATTTTTTCCTCTTCCACCTCATTTTGGAAGCTCTTCTCAAATCAGATTTGATAAGCAGATGCTTTATGAATGTTGTGATTCAAAATGTTGAAATACCAAATTCATTCTTAATTTGAAAGGCTCAAGTTAAGTTCATCTATTTTAAGATATTCTAAGAATATCTAAGATATTTTAAGATATTCTAAGAACAGAAAATGATGAGGTATATGACAAATCACAGTGACTTTAATATAATTCTTTTCTATTTAATTCACTTAACAAATGTTAGGCTAAGTAATAATAGTTATAGTTACTGAGTGGACACAATATGCCTGTAGATATTTTGACAATATATCTACATATATTATCTGTTTTATAAGAACAACATACTCCCTATCCTTTTTTTAAATAAGGATACTAAATACAAAATTTTAATAGATTCTGCCCACCCTATTGCAGCCAGTAAGTAGCAGGATTGTGATTCCAGTTAAGCAGGCCTGACACTTCAACAATGTTCCCAGTCACTAAATTCATCACTAAGAAGACAAAAAAAAACCAAACACAAATAATCATAAAAAGATGACCCAGAAGATCATGAAGTTGGATAGATACTAAAATGGCAAAATGAGTTTCATTGAATCACTCATATTTGTTTGACTGTCTGTTATGTACCAGTTGGCATTCAAAGTAAAAGATATCCATGATCGCAGCAAATATCCCTGACCTCATGCAGCTTAAATAGTATAGCAAAATGCAGCAAAAACCCATGCAAGAGCAAAGCACACAGGTACACTTTAGCAGGACATGTTTTAGAAGTTCTAAATTCATTGTTACCTAGATGATTCAGCCTCATTCCAATGAAAAGGCCATAACCAAGAACATCTATAAAAAGTTCTTTAACTTTGAAAGAGTTGGGAAAATTAGAGACAACTTGCCCTCATTTTATGTGAGTAGGGAATTTACTGGCTTGAATAAATGTCAAGCTCTGATTTTTCTTGAGAAAAAATGGTACTTATTTTTTTCAGAAGATATTCCATACTAGTCACACATTTTGTGCTCAGTAAATACTCACATAATGACTTATTTACTAGATTGCATTATATATACCATATATATATATATATATATATATATATATATATATATATATATAAATACATGTTTTCCCACTACCTTCAAATGTATATTTAACAGCTTTTCAACTTTACCTATTTTGGAGTAGTTTGATCAGTTTTTTCATTTTAAAGTGCTTGAACAAGTACATGAACAAGACGACCAGAAGAAATCTTCTATAGAAACTGTTTCATTTTTTAAAATCAAGACAATATCAATATAGCTTTAATACTGTCTTAGGACAAAGTAACTTGAATTCTCAATCAACACTTTTTAATAAAATTAATGATCCTTGAAAATTTCCTGAGTTTTAAAAAATTTCCAGGAATTTGGTGTAACACAAAAATAAAACCTTAGAAACATCATAAAAGACTAGATTCTTGCATTGAGATATAACAGACAATCATGTACTATGAATCACACACACAATTTTTCTTAAAACACTGTAATTTATGCTATATATATATGTATCTATAGTGATGAATTTTTGCAAAATTGACAAATTTTATTCATTTTCCTCTGCAGTCTTTTATTTAACTATGATTCTTAATGGAGACTATTTTTTATATCTTTGAGAGAATTTAATGATAAATGATACAAATAATATGAGAGGCTACAGAACCCACAGAAAAAAACAGTAAATTATAGACTAAGATTTCTTTTTAAATTAAGAGAATTAAAAATCATAAAATCATCAAGTACTCTCTAGCCTGATACAAATACATTCTTAGAGGAAAAGCTATTCTAAAGATGTGATCCTCTAAGTCTGATTACATGGGTCAGCCAATATATCCCGATTACTTGAAAGTTTGATGTAATCTTTTTGATCAGAATATATTGAAGGAAAGAAAATAGACTTTTCTCCCTTATTTCCTTAATTTCTTATAGAAATAAATAATGCTACTCTTTGAGCTAAATGAACACAATGGGCTAATTTAGAATGCATGTAGTCTTAAAGAATCCTTTGTGGTGTTAAAGCCAAGCAGTGCTCCGTACAGCTGGGAATCTGTATGTGAAATACATAATTGCACTGGTGGTCACAAGCGTATGATTAGAGCTGGCTGTGAAATATATTCCCACCCTTATTCATGTACTCGTAACATGCACTTGAATACATGAATATATGGGAACCACAAAGATATTGAGTATAAAAAGACCCCAAAACAATGAATTTCTTTGTATTTGCTTACCAAACACTTAAATTACATTTACTAAATTTTTTTTACTTTACTATGTTAAAGGTATTCAACCAGAAATGTTTCTAAACTTGGTAAAAGCTGAATATGGTAGATGATATTGTTGAGAAAACTAAGAAATCAGATTTGGTAACTTACTCCAGATCACTTAATTACTAAGTAGCAGAGCTATGGCCTATACAGAGAATCAGGTTCCAGAGTTTGTGCCCTTAATCAGTGCTGCTATGTTAATCACTTTGAAAACAATGAGATCAAATATATTACTATTAAGAAAGTTACCTACTTTTGGTTAAATTAATTATAATGTCAGGAAGAGACAATAAGATCACGCTCTATCTTTCAGTGGAAAAAGACAATGTCAGTGTTGATATAGTGGAAAGTGACCAAATTTATTAAATATTTACTGCATGACAACTACTCTTCTAGTTCTTTTTAGTCTCTCATTTACATCTTATCACAAACTTATGACACCGATGTTGTTATTACTTCAAGTCTACACATTAAAATTCCCACTCCCAGATGTTAACTTTTCAAAAGTAATGCTTAATCACTTTCTTCCTCATAGGCACCAAATACTAGACACCCACAATTTAATAGCACAAAAGGCTTATTTGTCTCACAGTTTCAAAAGTTTTAGTCATTTATTGGCTAGGCTCTAACACAGAAGCAGCATGGTAGAAGCACTTGCCATACAGAAGAGATGCTTTGGTTATGGCAGCCAGAGAGCAGAGAAAGAAGGTATAAATCAGAGAGAAAGATATATTCCTTAATGTCACACCCCCAGTGACCCACCTTCAACCAGACCTGACTTCCAAACAGCAAATCAATTATAGTACCATAAGGATTCCTTTACCTCTTAAAAGCTCAACCTCTGAACACATGAGGCTCTTAGGAGTATTCTAGATCCAAATCATAGCATTCTTCGCACAGATTCCTAGAACTCATGTTCATCTAATTATGCAAAATGTAGAGGGTTGAGGATATAGCTCAGCAGAACAAATGCCTGCTTGTCAAGCACAAGGTTATGAATTATATTTGCATACCAAAAAATATTTAGTTTATCTTTAAGAGTTGCTAAAGTTTTAAAAGTTCCAGCACTGATCAAAAGTGAGTCCAAAGTCTCCTCTGAGAGTCAAGGCAAACTCATAGTTTTGAGTCCCTGTAAAAAATCAAAAAGTAAATTGAATTCTTGCACCATAATAATGGCAGAAGACAAATATTCCCAGTGTAGAAGACAGGAATCAGAGGAAAGAAAAGAATTGGATCAAAGTAAGACCAAACTCCCACAGGGCAAACATTAAATCCTATTGCTCCATGTATAGTATACAGGGCAAAATATGGTAAGATGTGAAATCCTAAGGATTTGTGCAGCTCTGCTCCTACAGCATGGTAAGTTGCCACCCTGTTAGCCTCTCTTTTGGGTTGGATTTGCTCACTGACTGCAGCTTTCCTCAACTGTCCCACATTCTTGCTTTTTCTAACAACCTGGAATCTCCATTCTACTTTCCACTTCACTCTTACAGATTCATTAAGTGATCTCTCAGAAACACTCTGGCCTTCCAGACCTTTTTCTGAATTGTGAATGAAGCTTTCCCAATCCTAACATTCTTGCATTCTTTATGCCGGTTAAAATACTATCATGTGGATCACACCAAAGTTGGCCAACAGCTGAAGCAGGAACTAGGTTCCTGGGCAAATGATGCAGAGGCCTTTGAGTACCCGGTTGGCTGAGGACTATGAATCAGTTTCAAAGGATCTAAATGTCGAGGCATCCATTTTCCAGCAGAGTGTCTCACGGACTCTCTTCTCAAAGCAAAAATTTTTACTTTTGTGCCTTTGAGCCTGTGGTGGTCAAGGTCTTGCAACTTCCCGAGACGCTCTCAAATTATCTTTCTTATGATCTGGGAGCAAAGATCCTGGCTTCTTTTTAATGCTAATGCTTTTAGTTTTTCTTTGCTTCAGCTTTGGAGACACATCCTTTCTGTTTAAACTGACAGCTTTTTAAAAATGGCCTTTGGCTCTTCTTTCTCACTCTCGGTGTGACTAATTGTTGACAGTAGGGACCATGTCTGAACAATGAGCTGTTCTGATATTTTCTCTGCCAGATTAATTGTTCTACTACCCTTAATCTCAGTCTCCCACAAGTCTCAAGGTATGCACAAAACAATGGCAAATTTCCTTCCAGAGAAGCACATGCATAGCCTCATGTGCAAATGCTGGTGGAATTCTTCTTCTATTCCATCTAGCTGCACTCATAGCATTTTAAAGTTCCTTAATGGGCATCTCCAAACCTTTCCAAACTCATCCCACAAAAAGGTCTCAAAATGTTTTTCTCATCTGACCACATATGATCATAGAAACAACCATACATTTGGACCAAAATCCATCTAAATCACTTTCTTCATTGCTGGAACAAAGTACTCAATACTCACAAATTAAGTAGGGGAGGTTTATTTTGGATCACAGTATGAAAAGATTCAGTCCATGGTGAAGGATCTACCATAGAGTACAGTTGTTCAGGTCGCAGTGGCCAGAGACTAGAGAGAAAAAGAGGATACCAGGGAAGGAGCTAAAGTCTTCCAGGTCCCACCACCTACAAGTGACCCACCTCCAACCAGGACCCACCTTCTAACAACAAATTAGCTATATAGTGCTGCCATTCACCTCCAAAATGAACGGAGTCATCTCCAAAATTCCTTCCTTTGAACATGTGAGCCACATAAGTAGACATTTTAGAACAAAATCATAGCAGTTATATAAACTGTAAATGCTAGAGTGGGATTTTAACCTATGGTGTCAAATCTTAAGGGACTGTTGGTCAACACAGTTCATTGTCATTTTTTACAAACTGTTAATCCTGAGACAACTGATTATCCAATTTGTCCTAGAGTTAGAACAAAATTTTAGCTATAATGTACTCGCAAAAGGACCATAAAGATAAGTGTATGAAAATATCATGGTTATGTATTACAGAGTATATAAAAATGTACACAATTTTTCCACTGATCAGTTGAAAGGAGAGGAAAAGTTTTATTTGTGAGTTACCATTGTTTAAAGTAGAAGCCACTATTTTTGCCCCCACTCATTTAATAAAATAATAGACAACATAGTATAGGACCATTACCTGTACAACTATCCTGTTAGTAGGTGTTTCAAAAAAATGAGCATTTGATTATTTTTAAAAAGGCATAGTTACATAATTCAGCATGACTCGACTTAATGACATTGATGTTTTCTCATTTTTAATCATAAATGACACTTTAGAACTGTAGTCTTTTATTTGACTCAGTATGAAAACTTAAAATTTTTGTCAATCTTGGTATTTGTCATGTACCTTCAGAGAAAAAATTATCACAGGACTCCCAATTTTTTTTTTTCACTGTGAATTGAACTCATGACCTTGAGCTTGCCAGGTGGGCACTTATGCCACTAAGCTAAATACCCAGTCCCAGGATTTAACATGCTTCATTTAAAGTGAACACCATCTGTTTAACAGGAGTGCACAATGACAAATAATTAATAATTATAATGATTTCCTCATAAATTTAATCTTATAGCAGGCATAGTATAGAATGCAAAGTTTGTTTTCTGAATTAATGGCATTTTTTAAAAAACATGTTCTGTGAAATGATAACAAAAACTATTTAGGGAATGTTACATCCATGCATAACAGAAAGCTATGATATTTACTGTTTTGTCTTAGTAGAAGGACAAAGTACATTGTTTAACCATGTGTGTGTGTATGTGTGTACATGTTTGTATGTGTGTGTTAATGAATTTGCCTGCTTGTACCAGTGCCATGACACAGAATTTCTAAAACAGTCTAAAACAGTTCATATGAGTCATCCTAAAACTGTCACTCACATAAATTTTAAGTGCCTCTCACCTTAGCCAAAATACATTTCCCCTTCTATAGATAGTCATCATTTCCTAGGAATGTATCATTTTTTCATGAACAGATTCAAAGAAATTATATTGCCTTACATTTAATGGCAACTCAATAATTTTAATTAAAAATAAATATTCACATTTATATTCCCAAATTTCATAATAAATAACTGGGGAAAAAAGGTAAGCAAGATAAATCTTTGCATCTTATTGTCAAGGCTACAGATACTGCACTAAATTACATAAATAAACAAATAAATCATAACCATAAAGACAAAGGGAAAAATAAAGTGTTTCTCCTACTCTTACTCAGCATAGTGGAGATCACTTCTGTAACCACATGTATTGAATTTGCCTCCCATGTACCAAGAAGTTCTCTCACTGATAACAAACAAGTGTCCTACAGAACCACTTGGATTCTGACAAGATCTACTTGAAAAGACTGTGCACTGTCTTGCCAGTGCACAGCTCTTTCAGGTTTGACCTCGACTTTACATGCCAATGGCAAGGAGTAGTTTGGTACCTATATTTCTGATTGAAAGGCTACAACTCCACCCCTACCTTGGATACAATTATTTTTCTTAGCTCCCAGAGAAGCTCTTTCTCATGTGTACTAGCATATTAGAAAAGCTACTATAAAAGATAAAGATGAATAGCAAGATGGGTAAATGGTAAATTTTGAGGGAAGGGACCTGGACTTTCCATACGCTGTCCTGGCATGCGATTTTCCAGGCAAGCCCGAGTGTTGAATTTTCTGGAAAAAGCATGAGCCCAGGCTTTCTGGGATTTAATGGAGGGCTTATACAAGGCATGAGTGATTAGATCATTGCTAACTGGTAATGAAATCAACATTCTGCCACTTTCCTTCCTTGTTGTGCCATATATCTGAAAGTCCCATTTCCCTAATCAATGACTTATTTCTCTAATCTGTACATTAATCTTTCAGGTGACCAATTCCAGTTCTGAAACCTTTGGGGAGTCCCCAGCCACCAATCACTTCATTAGCAAAAAACACACTCACAATGTCAAAGGTTTTGACACTGTTTGATAGGAAAAGAAAACTATAATTATTATATCACTGTAGCATATACATATATATTTTTTACATTATATATTATATTTGTATAATATAAAATTTTTCAACTTAGTAAAACATGTTTTAATACACAAAAAATTAGAGTTAGGCAGTAATAAAATTGAACAAGTTAGACTTAAATTTTTACAAGAAAATATTCTCAAAATCCTTAGATCTTCATTCTCACAGAAAATAACTGAAAGTTTGGCATACAACGTTGTATTGGATAAATATATTTTCTGCAAAGTATGACAATCACTTATGTAGGTGGTTTTCTAGGAGAAACTCATCTACCTTCTTAAAATGTCGAGGGTGATACACTTTGTCTAGAATATGTGAGAAACCTTCCTATTACAGAGAAGAGATGCACCGTGCTGCATTTCTGAATGCTGGTGATTCCGAGATCCTTTGGAATTTACAGAGCCTTACTGGTCATTAAAGTGAAATAAGGATCTGCATTAGAAGGCAGCAGGCCCCGAGGACAGTAGTATGCAGGATAATGTAGCGCACTTCTTCAGGGAGTTATACACTGTGTTCCCAAAATAACCCCCCCTGGGAGCAGCGAGCCTTGCCGGTTTTCAAAAATCATAGAAAATAAGTTATTTTCTTCAACTATTCTGTAAAACAATCATTTATAAAAACAAAAACCATGTCCCCAAGTGAGCATATTTTGTCTTCAGAAGTCTGCAGCTTGTAAAATGTGGTTAGGGCTTGGAGAACTGGGAGGTTTTTGGTTTTGTTTGGTTTTGGAAGTAGTAACTGTTTAAGCCATCTCTTCAGGCCTCATATCTGAAACATGAGTTTAACATAAATTGCATGCAGATACCCTTTTAATGTCTGTGTTGACACGCTGAGGTTTCGGGTAAGTACAGCAAGGGTGCTAGATAATAGTTCTAATAGTGTAATAATCCGGTACGCTTGTTTGTTTTGCTTTGTTTCAGTATTCAGGACTGAACCCAGATCCTTCTTACTGAGCTAGAGTTTCAGCCTACTTCCTTTTTCTTCTTCTTTTTTTTCACTCACAGGTTTTCACTAAGTCTGTATGCTATTTAGGTTAAAATCATAATTTTGAAACTCCTGTCATACCTCTTAGAGTGTGGGGATAATAGACTTGTGTCACCAAGACCACCTCAGTAAGGACTTCTTCAACTGGGACATATAGCTGAGTTTTAGAAAAGCTACTGAGAGATAACTAACAGTTATTTGTAAAACAGATCTAAAGACAATGTATAACATTAGTCAAATTCCTAATTCCTAAAATTATATTCTAAATTATACACATAGGTATGTCTTCTGGATAGCTATAACTTTACTCAGAGTTTTTAGGCATTTTTGGCTATTAAACATCTGGGGCTTTTACTCTAGATATTATGAATAATATATGCATTGCATATATTTTCTAATTAGCAAATGTGCTTAATATCTCCAGAATATTCATTTATTTTACTGCGTTATCATCATCACCTCCAGAACCTTATAATGTTTCTGCATTCGTAGCTTGATGTTCAATATAAGCATTGAAAATAAAATCCCAGCTGATATGTGCTGGATTCCTGATTAGTTTCTTTTTTTATACAGAATCAATTCAGTTGTCATGGCTCCAGCTGTCACTGGTACTCTGCACAGGGGTCATAACCTGTGGCAGTTAAGTGAGTGGTCTCCAGAGTCCAGGCATCTGGATATACCATCAGTTCCAGCAGTCATCACTTATGCTACCACAGGGACATAATTTGGTCACTTTGTCTTCTATTTCTCCATCTATAAAATGAGAGTTAAATTGGCTCCTTACATTACAGTTATACTCTGAGAGTTCAAAGACATAATTGCATGAAGATCTAAAGAACAGATTAAGCTCATGGTAAAAGTGAGCTATAATGATATCTTCTAATGTATATCACTAGTATACAACAGATGTGTTCCTGAGCACTTTACATTAATTCCTATAAACCTTATGATGGTACAGTGACATTGAATCTATTTTTATAACCACTTTACAAATGGAAAAACTCAGTCATGAGGAAATCATTGATTGTGTGCATGGTTACATAGCTGGTAATTGGCAGAGTCAGTTCAGACCTAGGAATAGATACCACATTGGTTCTACATATCATATTTTATCAGTACAGCTTTTCTTTATTATTATTATGATTGCGATTTTTAAAATACTGTAGCATGCTTATAATTGATAACTATGTGGAGGAAATCACAGCATTAGAATTCTTGGAATAGATTACACAGTGCTGCGTAGTAGCTTTAGAGTATTGCTATCTTTTTTCTTTCTTTTTTGTCTCAAGAGATAGTAAATACTACTTAGTGTTGTTTGTAAAATGTTAATGCCAAATTATTTTTCTAACAATAGTACATTCATATGTCTATCCAATCTATAAACATTTCTATGAAATGAAGTAAGTAAGAGGGTTAGAGACATATTAATGGTAAAAGAAAGTACAGTGTAAGACTACAGAGAGAAAATTATTAGCTATTTGTAAAACAGATCTAGAGACAACATACAGCATTAACCAAAGATAGAACTGTACTGCTTACTAGTCTAGTATTTTAGTTGCTACATTAAACAGATTTATTTTCAGAAAATAATGAGCTTTTAAGTGAGACAAAATTTGTGCTGAAATGATCAATTTCATCTACAGTTGGAGGAGTATAAATTATATATTTCTTTTTCAGCAAATGTTTCCCCAATAAAATAAGACAGAATACATAATATGCTGGCTTATAAAGGATTAGGAAAAATGCACACGTTAAATATTTTTAAGATCTGCCTATGTGTCATGGCTTATGTCGGTGGCCCCCAGGCCTTATGTATTTGCGTTGTACATTTGTGACTGGTTCATTGTCTAGTGCTTGGATTGATGGTGTCAGTGCTACACCCTCCTAGGGGGTGGATCCAGGATGTGATGTAATGGCAGGAAGAAGGCATGTCTCTCTCTTTTGCCGGTTTCTGCCTTGCTGTTTGCAGCCACCATGAACTGTGGCCCCGCCATGCCACCCTGCCTTGGAGCCAACTGTGTATGGACTGAAACCTCCAAAACTGTAAGAAATAAATCTTTCCTTTCCCAACTTTGGGCATCAGGTATTTTGTCTCACTGACTAGTGAAAAATAACTAAGACAGAATTTGGTACCAGGAGTTGGGTGATTGCTGTAACTATACCTGACCATGTTTTTTGAGAGGCTTTGGAAATGGCTTGTGGGCAGAGTTTGGAAAGGTTTGGACATGTCTCCTGGATGCACAGATCTGGAGCAACTTAGGTTGTTCTGTAGAGGACACACTGGTCAGAGCTCAGGAGACCAGAAGGCTGATAGAAAGCCTGATAGTAAAGACCAGACTTGGGAGGTTTCTGCTGGGAAGAAGGACTGTATTGGTTGTTGGACTCCCTATGATGTGTGTTCTGGCTTGGCAGAAAGTTTGTCTGCATTTTGCTCAGGCCCAGAGACTTTGCCTGAGACTGAGATGAAGGGTAATGGACTAATTAATCTGGCAGAAGAAATTTCAAGGCAGTCAAATATTGAGGCTGTGGCATGGCTATTGTTGGGGGCTTTTAGCCAGATCTATGTTGCAAATCAAGAGCAAAGAGCCCAGCAGGGTAATTTAAAACACTGTGAGTTTGGCCAGAAGGAAAACTCCAGTAAAGCTGTGGATTATAAAGATAGTGCAGAGACTTTGATTGCTGAGAAGAAACAGAGAGATAAGAAAGATGGCCACCGGGCATCCCAGGAAGAAATGGTTCTCCACCCTTTGCAGCCCCAAAACTGCAAAAGTGAAAGAATTTTCTTAGATGAGAAAGCTTCAGAGCACCATGCTCCAGAATGGCATGGGAGGCCACATGATGTTCCAGAATGGTGGCAGCCACATGAGGTTCCACAATGGCAGCAACATAGAAAAGCTTTTCTTCACAATCGGGTAAACAAAGCCCAGCAATCTAGGCTATGGACCCCTAAGCCAAGAGAGAGAAAAGCCTGGCTACTGCTCCAGCTGGCAGCAAGCCTTGGCGGCATCCACATGGTGCTGATTTTATGTGCAAGGAAAATGCAAAAATTCTGAGGGTAAGAAGGCTTCTACCTCAATTGCAAAGGGCCTGTGAAGCCAAGCAGTGTGACCCTGAGAGGGCAATATGTAAAGATGTAAGTGTGAAGCTAAAGGTGCAGTGGAGACCCCAGAAATTTGGAAAAGCCAAGAACGTGGATCATCCAAGGAAAGCTGAAAAAACTGAGCAGAGAGGGTTTAAGAGAGAAGCTGCAGGAGCTGAAATCCCTGGAAGTGCCATGGGGGTGGAATCAGTCAAGCCTTTTGGAGCTTGCAACCAGATTGCTTCAAATTCTGAGCATGGAACTCTAGGACTTAATGTTTGCCCTGCTGGATGTTGGACTTGCTCTGTTTCCAATGCTTATCCCCCAGTTTGTAACTTTTGGAGTGATGATGTTTATTTTGTGCCTTTGCATTTCAGAAATGTTTAACCTTGTTTTGCTTGTATAGGGGGTTACAGTTAAGAGTTTGCCATAGATATTGGAGGAGACTTGGGACTTGGACTTCTCAGCAATGCTGAAAATGTTAGGACTTTGGCAACTCTTGGAGATGGACTAAATGTCTTTTATATAAAGGTAATACATGAGTCTCTGGGGCCCAGGGGTGGAATGTCATGGTTTATGTCAGTGGCCCCCAGGCCTCATGTATTTGCATTGTACATTTGTGACTGGTTCATTGTCTAATGCTTGGATTGATGGTGTCAGTGCTACACCCTCCTAGGGGGTGGAGCCCGGATTTGATGTAATGGCAGGAATAAGGCATGTCTCTTTCTTTTGCCGGTTTCCGCCTTGCTGTTTGCAGCCACCATGAACTGTGGCCCCGCCATGCCACCCTCCCTTGGAGCCAACTGAGTATGGACTGAAACCTCCAAAACTCTAAGAAATAAATCTTTCCTTTCCCAACTTTGGGCATCAGGTATTTTGTCTCAGCGACTAGTGAAAAGTAACTAAGACACTATGGTTAATGAATCCAGAATAAAATCTATAGTATTATAATGACTACTTGGAAGAAAAATAATATGAATACAATTGAAAAAATGTAAATTATTTAGACATTGCTTTATGATAATCATCTTGTTCATGTCAAATATTCTTATATAGTGAATCCACTAAAATAAAATGTCTCCAGTACCACACACACAATTTAACATTTGTGGTATTACACTATTCTTCTATTTCACAATTGCCTTACTAGAATTTTTACAGCATTTAATATAGTTTCAAAAACTAAAGCTTGCCAGCCTGGTTCTCTGTATGGTGACTAATGATAATACAATAATACCTCAGTTTATAAAGAACAGAAGCAAAAAACCAAAGCATCTGGAAAAATTTTGCTTCCATTCACACATTTCCCACTGGATGATGAACACAAAGTTAGCCATGTTCCTTGCATGAACATGAATGTGGTCATCTTCCCCAGAATCGTGGAATGAATCAAGTTCATGAACCAAGATATGGAACAGATTAACTTTGTGAATGGAGGAACTGGTGCCTGGGTTCTCAAGCTTAATTGATTCCAAGATTCTGGGAAGGATGGCTGTATTCATGTTTGTGCAGGGAAGCTGGCCAGGGTAGTAAACAGCTGGCATGCAGTTTACAAATGGAAGCAAAATTTTGTTGAAGCTTTTGTTTGAGAACTAAATTGTTCACCAAAAACGTGTTCATGAACCCACATATTACAATATGTATAATATGTAAAGTGAAATAAAATGTACTATATATTTATAGCCTAAAATAATTTATTCTAAAAATAATTTATATTTTGAAATAAACAAAATCATTAAAATACTTATAATTCTATACTATGTAACACATTCTACCCATAAAGTGAGTAAATGTATTACACAGATGTGTCATAACCAATAATATAGCTATCTACTCTATTCCAGCCATGAAAATGTAAGTTTTTATTCTGATGTGACCTGCTACACTAAGGATTCCTTTCTTCATCCCATACTTTCTTGTGGTTATCACTCCCGCATTTTCTGTAGCTCTTAATAGTAAATCTTGAAACTACCGTCTACTCAGGGAGATCCTGTGTGGTCAGATTTCATCATCTACTTACATTGAGTCATCTGGAAATGGCAGATTTAACTGTTCTTTCCGTTCTCCTCAAACTACTGTTTTCATGTGATTTCACATGATCAGCTGTTGTGGTTTAGATCTAGAATATCCCCCTAAAACCTCTTGTGCTAAGTGGCAGAGGATTTGGAAGGTGACTGAATTATGGGTTGTCCTCCTCAGCCATGGAATTGCTCATAGAGAAGTCAATATCTAAAGGTACCACTAGGAGATGGAGTGTGGTTGGAGGAGGCTGGGGGTCTCTTGGTGTGTGACCTGGAAGGACGTATTGCCCTCCCTAGCTCCTACCTTTACTCTCTGAGCACTGCCAAGATTTAAGCAATTTTCCTCTGCTACACTCTCAGAGACCATTGGATCTTGGAACCAGCTGACCATGGAATGTAACTAAGTGAAGAAAATATACCTCTTTTCTCTTACTTTGAAGGCATCTGGAATTTGATGGGGAAAGTAAATAAGAACTAGCTCAATGATCAGTTGTTAGGTCTTCTCTGAGGAGTCAGACACTTGGAAGCATTAGAACAATTTATTAGACTCTGTTCCTTTGTTTCCTTACTTTTTTCTCACTAGATGAGCACCTGCCTTTCCGTCTCTGTTAGGGATTCCTCCCCTTCTTCTTGATTATGTTAGAGTGATCTGGAGGTTTCTGACTTCCCTTGTTAGGCTTCCTCTAACTTACACCATTTGTTCAACATCTAATCTTAAGTAACTGCTAGTTAGCAGGCAATGCTAAAAGGTCCTGGAGATGGAGCAATGAGCAAAATGGACAAGATCTCTGTCCCAGGGGCTGCTATATTAATGGGGAGAAAGATGAAAATAAATAAGGTGAGAAAGTAAATAAAAAAGGTCTGCAGTTAGTGTGAAATGAATTTCTAATATTGAATCAATTTATTGACTGGACATTTTATTTTCAAAGTAAAATTCTCAACACTGAATTGAGTCATATAATATATTAAATTGTATAAAGCTCCCTAAAAACTAATAGGATATATCTAATCTATAAATGCATTAAGATAAACAGAAGATATAAATAATCTTTGGGAAAATTAAAAATAAAAACACAAACACCTTTTTTCCTCTTTTTGAAATCAATTAATTTTAGTACTTTCAATAAATAATTTGATAATAAAATGTATTGCAATGATATTATTGGCAGTTTATTGTGGGAACCAGCCTATGGGTTTATCTCTATCTGAGGAGCTAATGATGATGAAAGACAAGCCCCAGAGATGACTTTGAAAGAAGGCCTGTAGTGGACAAAGAGCCCTGAGTATTTGGCCCACCTTGCTTTTATTTTTTAGACAGGGAGCAAAACAACTGGGATAGCATAAGAGTCCTGCCAACTGTTATCTGTAGTATATGCCCAGGTAAACAATCAAATCTCAGCTGTGTTGACTCTCCCCTGGAAATGCCAGCATGCCTACTTGATGCCAAAGGGGCACAACTCACTGTTCTCCTTTGTGCTTGCAAAGAAGGTCAGTTAGTCTTTTATTCTCATCATCTGCTCTTTTTTGGTTTATTTTTGTTCTTGTATTATTTTGTTACCTTTGGTATAATGATTTTAAGGTTGATAAATTGTGTCAACTTGAGTAGTTAAGAAATTTAACTGATACTCAGCAGGGAGCAAGGGTTCTTTGTAAATATCCTCATCCTTTGCCAAGGAGGCCTAGGAGATTTTGTGAGCACTATTCCCTCTCCCCAGTGGGGTGTGGCTTGTGGACAATATAAACCAGGAAAAGAGGCTTGTTCTCTCCCCCATTTTGCTCTGGCTGCTGCCTTAAAGTGTTGTCCCAGTGCCATGCCACCCTGCCTTGGAGCCAGCTGATTATGAACTGAAACCTCCAAATACTGTAAGCTTTCCTTGCTTCACTTTGGGCATGAGGTATTTTGTCTCAACAAGAGAAAGGTAAAAGTAACAAAGATAGAATTTATTACCAGAGGAATTGGGTCATTGCTGGGATTGTACCTGACCATGTAGTTCAAGAGCCTTTGGAAATGACTTGTAGGAAGAGTTTGGAGAGTTATGGAGATGCTGCTTGAAAGAGTGGAGCTGGAACAGCTTAGGCTGTTCTGTAAATTCTAGTCACAGCTAAGGAGACCAGAAGGCTGATAGAAAGCCTGCTGGTAAAGACTAGACTGGGGAGGTTTCTGCTGGAAGAAGGACTACACTAGTTGTTGGATTCCACACAGTGTATGCTATGGCTTGGCAGAAAGTTTCTCTGCATTTTGCTCATGTCCAGAGACTTTGCCTGAGACTGAGATTAAGGGCAATGGACTGATTAATCTGGCAGAAGAAATTTCAAGGCAGTCAAATGTTGAGGCAGCGGCATGGCTATTGGGATCCGTAACAACAAGATACGATCCATAACTTTCTATCTTTGAGAAGACTTGGGACTTGAACTTTTCAGCAATGCTGCAAATGTTAGGACTTTGGCAATTCTTGCAGATGGACTAAATGACTGTTGCAAGGAGGATGTGCATGAGTCTTTGGCAGTCTAAAAAAATGCTATGTTTCCAATGTAATATAATGTTGATAAACAATGGTGATTCTCAAGGACTGTTAAGTTGTAAAATGTTAAGAATAAGTTAAGAATAAGTATGCTTTTATATCTGGAGACTGACTTAAAGAAATATGTCTGGTTTGCAAGTTGACAAGGGGTGGATTGTTATGGTTGATAAACTGTCAACTTGAGCAGTTTAGAAACTTAACTGAGAGACTCAGCAGGCAGGCAGGGTTGTTGCTCTGTAAATAATCCTCGTTCTGCGCAAAGGAGGGAAAGGAGGTTTTGTGAGTGCTCTGCCTGCCCTTGAGAAGGGCATTGCTCATGTACAATGTAAGCCAGGAGTTGAGGCTTGTTTTCACCGCTTTTTGCCCTGGTTGCTACCTTGAAGTGTTTCCCTAATGCCAGGCTACCCTGCCTTGATGCTAGCTGATTATGGACTGAAACCTCCACATCTGTGTGATAAATAACCCTTTGCTTCCTTCATTTTGCATGTTGAGTATTTTGTTCCAGCAATGAAAGAAAAGTAACCATGACAGATAATATGTTGTTTGTTAATTAAATTTGTGGATAATATAATGTCATTTTCCTAGTGTAGTTCTTTCAATATGACACTTAGAGTACAATCAGTTCCTTACCATGTTCTATATGACCCTGTGTGAGCTGACCTCATGATTCACCCTTTAGTGTCTTGCTGACCATTCTTTTCCCTGCCCATTGTGATATGGCCAAGTCAACTACTTGAAGTTCCTACTATGCCCAGTATATTCTTAGTGAAACAAGCTCTTTCTTTTTGTTTTGAATTCTGATGGAACATTCTTCCCATAAATTGCTTATTTATTTGAGTTCTTGCTCAAATATCCCTTTCATGGAAAAGCTCACTGACACTGATTTTTAATTTTTCTTCAATTTTTATCTTTATTAGTGCATGTTTTTAGTACATAATGATCACATTCCTCATGTGGAGCTGGTACATACACATAGCATATCTTCATTTTGTTATTTCCTTCTCTCTCTCTCCAGCTCTTTGTTCTCTTCCCTTTTATAAAAGGTCTTTTTTCCTATGTCTTATTGTCTATGTTTTATTTTTCTCTTTATATTTTTGGTTTTTCATTTAAGAGAATCTATGTAATATTTAAGCTTTTGTGTCTGACTTATTTCACTTAACATTATGGTCTCAAATTGCATCCATTTTCCCACATGTAACTCAAGTTTAAGTATTCAAGTGCTCAAGTAAACAGTAATATTTCATCATCCCACATATAAATACCACATTTTTATTTATCCATTCATCTGTTGATGAACCTATAGGCCACTTAGGAGATTTAACTATTAAAATGACAACACCCTTTACCAATCTCTGAACTTTTGCACCCTCATTATTCTCTGGAACTTTACATTCTTGTCTTTCTCTGCAGAAGTTATCATCCTTCAATTATATGCCTGCTTATTTGATTGATCTTATCTTTCTATCTCCCCCTACAATTTGATCTGCATGAGAGAAGGACTTTTATTTGCTTTATCACTCTCTACCTGCACTTGAATATTTTCTAACCCACACATGGTGTTCACTAGATATTTGCTGAATATATGAATCATTTTTGCAATGTCTGAGTACTTGTAATAGTCCAAAACTAATTCACTGGATTTCCCCATCATGGATTAAAATGTCATAGCAAAAATGACAAGTTCCGTAGAATTAAGGCAAATTACTATAGCTTTACTGAACATCAATTAAATTATTTATACATTTTTAAATACATTTCACATGTACATTCACTTTTCTTGGTTCTTTTTATAATATAGAAGATTTTGCACCCATACCTATAATATTGATAACTGTCCTTGTGTACTAAGAGACCACTAACATAGAAGTAGTTCTTTGCAGTGGGAAGAATTTCTGCTATTTTACATTTTTTTTTCTGACTCAGAAAATGGTTCATTTAACGTTCATAAATTAGCTTTCATTATTGTGTTTATAAAGGTGCTCCATGTTGTTAATTACATGACCTTCTTGGAAATGCTTGACTGGCATTTCATTCCAATGAGAAACCCATGAATTATAAAGATGACTTTATTGTTGGCGCTGGTCTTCTATGCATATAGTCTCCTTGGACATTTCTTGGAAGAAGTGCCCCTTTAAGGTTGAAATAAGTCATATAAGATCTGAGCTATTTTATACACTAATTTTTCTACACAGTGACCTATGTTTTAAAGAACTTACAAAATGTGTTGGCTCCAAATGTCTTTCATCTTGAATCAAAACAGGGTAACTTTTTGTAGATTAATTACAGAGCTCAATGTGTTACTTCGCAGTGTTTGTTGTTTAGTTTAGTATTGACAATGATATATAATTAGATAGGATGAAGTAGAGTTTCTTCTCAACTGATTCTAAATAGAGAAATTAGCATATAGAAAAATGTCACTCTTGGTTGTATTTGGATACTATTGTTTACTGATATTTCATGTAAAGGACTTTGCTTAAGAACAGTCAAATATATGTGTAAAGGATATAAATTATAAAACATTTACTGGAAGGTTCTGAAGTAAATCATGGCTCTCATAAGATGGGAATGAAAACCAAAATAAGAAATAAAATTAAAAGAAAGTAGAAATCAGGAAGCTAATGGTCAGTTTCTGCTGACTGCTACTTGTAGGGTGAATCAATTTCAAAACCTGGTCCTTTCTCCACTTAAGATTTAAAGTCCATGGGAAATTCTATGGGTAGGAAGGAAAAGTAAATTTTTACTATAAAACACTACTTAGGTCAATCTTTCCACTGAACCTTTGGAAGACAATGAAAGGACCCTAATAATTCTCTACTGCTTGGCCTCTGTTAGAGTGGCAGGTATGATTCAGCCAGTGCAATCACTCAAGAAAACTTATTTGTTCTGAAGTACAGCCTGGAAAATTCCTCTTTCTTATTTTTCATGTTTCTTTCAGTTCTGTATTGTGTTGATATGATATTCCTTGAATATAAGTACTAGTGTAATCTTTTGAGTACACTAAAGCTCATGTTTTTCTTATTCTGCTTGTGATGTTCAGAAATAATTTATGCCTAGGAAGATGATTACAATGTTGAAGAAAATGAAGCATGACCAATATGATCAATTGACTATAAATACAGAAATCTTGAATAGGGAACCCCTGCTGTTGCTAGATTTTATTTAATAATGATAGAAGCAAGCATAGGAAATGCATTGTCTATCAGCCATGCCATCAGAATTTCTTCCTAGCAGATTGTCTTTTGGAAAAGTATTTAAAATGCTCTGTTTAATTTTTGAAGGAACACTTAAATTCTTTATTTTGAAAAAAATAATAATGACTCAAGTTGATAACTGGCTAAGTGAAAAATTTTTTAGAATAATCCTCAATTCACATTTCATAGCTGTGTCCCAAAAGTTCTAAATTTAATTTCTCATTCCCTACCTTTCCTATGAGAATAACTTGGGATATTTAAATTTTTCATAACACATTATAGTTTCTGAATAGTAAGACTTTGAATTTCAGAGAGGAAAGTATGGAAGGCTGAAAGCAAGTTCAAACTTTTTTAATAATAAAGGTGAATCTAGAAATTAAAAATTAAAATGAAAGTAGGAAAGAAGACAAAGTAAGAACAATGCTTCTTATATATCAGATGTAAATATTTATTCAGTAATAGGCCATTATTAAAGTTGTACAGAATTATCATAGCTATCACATAGGCCTTTTAAGAATACCTGTGTTATGCATATTTTATAGAGATGGAATAAATAACAAAATATAAAGCTCACTCAATTTATTACTAGTACAATGTATTTTTATTAATGTAAATATAAAAAGAGATAAAAGTATATATTTATATCCACACAACTTTGTCTTTTTATTCTATCTCTAATTTTTACTCAACTAATATATCTGATTACCATTTAATAAAATAGCCAATTGTACTTTTTAGTATCTAACTGTTGATTTAATATTAAAGTGCCTAATCAAGTCTCAGTTTTCATTCTTATTCTTTTTAAGGAAAAAATCTTCTGAGTTTTGTAAATTAATCTTTTAAGAAAACTGAATAAATAGAATAATTTGCCATGTCTCATGATTTTGCTATTAGTGTTTTATAAACTAAAAAAAAAATCAACAGAAATATTTCCAAGTTACTTTCCAAATTGCATAATCTGTAGTTCTGTTATTCTTATTTTCTTTTTGCTCATTTCTTGGATTCTAATACAAAACTAAATGAGTTGGGGGAACCAAAATGGTGCAACAGTGATCAACAACATAATTCACCCCCCTCAGAGATCTGGAATCCAGATGCCTGGAAAATAACAACTTGGTGAAGAGAAAACAAAAATTGATATTTAAGAATTAGGAAGGACCTGACATTGCACAGAAGTAACTCTTTGGTACATACTTAATATAACTAGAGGTCTTTCCAGTCTAGAACAATGCATAAGAGTTCCCCTTGTTAACTTGATATATAATGGTGTCAATAGTTCAGGTTGTCAGAATTATCCTACTAACGACAGAATGATTGATGTTTGTTACGAATACACAGGACAAACAGCCAGCTGTCTTGGGAGGTGACATTCACTAAGGAGGAATATATTCCTTGTGGCACAGAGATATATTAGGTATATGTTCTTCAAATTCATTAGACAGAAAAGCATTTTTTCCTGCTCACCAAGCCTCCTTAAAAAATAATAAAAGCACAATAGGTATTTGTTGACAATGCAAGGAGCTCACCACTAATTTGATGTTCCTGCTCAGCTGGAGTTTTGTATTATTTAAGAATATGGTTAATTGAAAATAACAGACAAATGTTCATTCATTTGAAAGTAAGGCTTTTTTCTCTCAAAACAAGGAATCAGAAACAGGTGTCTTCTAATAATGGATCTAAGGCTCTAGTTTCTGTTTTTCTTCTCATGATCACAAAATAGGTGCTCTAGTGTGATTATGTGAACTCCAGACTGCCCTCAAAGGTAGAATTATCCAACTCTCTCACATTTCTGATTATGTTTTATTAGACAAAACTTCAGCACCTAGCTGCTCTAGCAGCAACATAAACTCTGTTGCCTTTTAAGTGTAAATATTAGACCAAGCAAAGTTCTCTGCTTTGGGCATTGTGTGAATCAACTTGCAATACCTGCCTCGAGTTTCTTTATTTAGAAGCAAAAATATCCTAAGTTAAAGATGGGAATAGTAAATAGAGAAATGAATAAAAAGTAGTGGCTTACAATGCCAGATATAATCAGAGCTTGTGACAAAGTTAGAAAGCTCCTCTCCAAAGATAAGCATTTAACAGCAGTTTTATTTGTATCACTGGGAGAGAGACTAATTAGTGAGGCTAAAGGCCACCTTTTCTGTGTATGGAGAATCATATTCAAGTAAGTTTTCTGCAAAACTCCAGTATTATGTCTATTGGAATTATTCATTGCTATCAAGCACCACTTCAAATGGATAGCAATAGGAACTTATTGATATTCAAGGGAAACTGCACTAGTGATATAATGGGAATTGCAAGCAAATTTAGGCGACAAAAATCTGGTCCTTGCATAATTTAAACCACTTGGCTACTTTCATACTGCTGCTTCTTCTCCACTGCAACCACAGGGAAGATGGTTTGCATGATGTTGTACACTTTGCCAACATCTGCCTAACTCAAGCCTAGCTGTTTGGCTAAACAAACGTGTGACTATAGGGAAATCACTCTGGTGAAGTCAGTAACATTGCTGGGGCATTTCAAGAATAAACTGTGATATCAACTTTTGATACAAATGGCTGTTGCAAGATTATGTCACAGTGGGATCTTGGAAATGAATTATTCAGCCAATTGGTTTGGATTCTAAAATGACACTGACTTACTTCTGAGAATTGACTAACTTAATGAGAGTATTATCCTGTTACACTTAGTATGGTAGGGCCTCTAAATATTTCTCAAGTAATTTACAGTTCAGATTTAATTGTAGTACTTGTATTACCCCTTAGGGGATTTTGCAAGTCAGTGGCCTTACTATTTTTTGAGACTTAACTTTGGTCAAACATGTGTTTTCCTGAAGTTATGTATAGCATTATATCGGCCATGTCAAATTGCAGCAATTTATTTAAAAATGTTTAATTTTCAATGTATTTGCTCCATCAAAAAACTTACCACCACACAATTTCTTCTATTTATCATAGTTCTCTGGGTACCCTTATGAAACAAAGTCACAAGAAATGATTATATTCAAGTGACACACAAATGAAAACAAATCTCCCATTTCATTTTAACTAATATAGATGCTTAATATGCAAGCATTTTTCTAATGATTTAAAAATGAGCCCCAAACTACTATGGACTCCATAAACACAAGATCTCTGAATGTTGCAATGAAAACTCTGTAATGTTCATATCTTATTTAAATCTCTGCTATGTCTCAATGGTGAGATAATCAATATGTTTGTCAACAATTTATTAAATAGTTTGCAAATATTCTTCAGATGGAATATACATATATATACATATGTATGTATGGTCTTGTGTAAAATATATATATATATATATATATATATATATATATATATATATATATATATTTGAGAAACTAGACATTGTATACTATTAGTTTATCCCAGTGAAAGCAAAATTCTCCCTGCCTTTATGGAGCCTTGGAAACAATTTACACTTTTTAAGATTTTGTCATCACGAAAACCACCCACATTGACTGTCACAGCATTCTTATGTGTATCAGTGCATGAATTTCATCTTTACAATAGAAAGGATTACTGTGCCTAATTTTTTTGTTTGTTTTTTTGTTTTTGGTACCAGGGATTGAACTCATGACCATGGGTTTACAAGGCAAGCGCTTATGCTGCTGAGCTAAATCCCCAGCCCTACTGTGCCTAATTTTGAGAAAAAAAATGAACCTTAACTGCTAAATAAAATCTATTTTTAAAACTGTAAAAGAGACAAGTGTGGTGGAGAAACAACACCAGAGGTCTTTTGCTGTCCCTAAGCAGACCTGTCAGTCCGCAGTGGCTCGGTGGATCCCTGTAAATAGAATATCCGTAGAGTCATCGTGCTACACAAATGATTGAGATATTATAGATTAATAGTAAAAGAGGACACAAATACTGTAATCAAGCAGTAGAAAATGCAGGGGATTATAATTTGGAATAATTTTTAACATTTAGCTTAGGAAATGAGCTATTTCAAAGAAAAACTTTGCAGTTAGACAATACATGTTGCTAAATAATATATTTAATTCTTATCCTTCTAGATTGTAAATGAAGAATAAATGCAGACTTATGAACCAGCAGAAGAAAATCAGATGGCCAAGTGAAAATTACAACAATCAGAGGTTTTACCCAGTATCAGACTTTACTGGTAAATAAAAAGACATAAATAATCTAGGGACACAGAAAAACAGGAAAATGTCTCGTACACTGAGGATAGATCCTTTTTCCTTTCATTAGTGTCAGACACATACTCGCACACTGTGAGGGCTTTTAGGCTATTAATACAAACTCTAAGTGTATAGCTTCTCAGATTTGTATTTTATAAACAATCCTAAACAGTGACATCAGCTAAGAGCATCTTTCGTAGAAGTATTCACTTCCTATCAAGTATCACTTTGCTTAATTACTAAGAGATTTGGATATAATAATGCTTTAAGGAGTTTAGACAAGACCATTCATCACTTGTTTATTTAGTAGGTCCCTGGTAATTGGCAGATAAATAGATTTAAAAAAAACTGGCTGCTTTAATTTCATTTGCAACCTAGGCAATTAGAGTTTTAGTCTTTTGTCATGAAAATAGGAGTCTAAATGGTTAGCATGAACCATTTTTGATGAAAAAAACTGAGGCAAATTGCATCATTGGTTGTGATATAGAAGTTGTTTGAATTAAAATATATCAGCTGCCACTTACTTGCATGAAGATAAGGACACAGTTTTCACTTTCAACTCATAAATGCTGATACTCTCAGCATCTCACCACGTGGAGGCAAGGCCCAAGAAGGGAGCTGCTGTCCGTCACTGTAGATCCAGGGGAAGGCAACTAGCTCACTGTTTTGTGCAGGAAAAGTGTAGAATTCTGTTTTACTAGACTCTTTATGTGTGGCTTCTAATACTTTGATCTGTGTTCTGGTACAGTAGGAGTTCTGTTCAATCTCTTTCAAATTCTTTTGAACTTCATATTTCTTTGTATTGAAAAGACCAGATAAGACTTCCCCACAGAGGGAAACGTGTTATAATCTGCCTGTCCCCAGGCTCTCATGCCTAAACTGAATGAGTCAGGTCAGGTTTGAAGTGTTGTTTAGTCTCATTTGCAGTGCAAGGAAATAGTTAGGAGACCTTCCCATAACCTTAACCTTAAACTATGTTTTACATATCAGTTTTTTAAACCAAAACATGCATTATAAACTAAGTTAGCAACTGCTGCTAAATGGATCCATATTACGTATTGTTTGTATTTTTCTTCTTGTTGTTTATGGGGAAATGTTTAATCAACAGTAATGGAAGAGAGAAAGGAAGAAGTGAATACCTTTTGTCTCAGAATATATGTTAATAATTCTACACGAGTTATTCTCAATATATCAGTAACAAGAAATCTCTAGAGTTAGTGTGAGTCTAAACACTGCTCACTTAACAGTGACAAATGATTTAAAAAACAGAATATAGTCCAAGAATCGAAAACTAAAAGATTTTCAAAAAATATTTTTATGTAATAATCCTTATTTTCCATTTTAGTTTTTGTTGTAGCCGGTGATGATTTCATACAGTTATATATAGTTTCAAAATAATTTCCTCGCCAACCAAGGAAAATCCATTCATCAACCTTGATACACTGTCAAGAGAAAATAAAGAAAGTCAACTTTAGTGATGCTGTTGCTATTCGAAGTGATGGACCAAAAGGTAGAGAACAACAGATAGAAAAAAACAAATATCATCCCAAAGACTTTCAGTTTCTGAACCCAAAGGGATTCTTTAAGAAATGACAGTTGTCTTTGGAAACTATCAGAGAATAGAAAAACTCTGTAACAATAAGAAGAAATTATAAGCTTCACCTAAGTACAAAAGGTTCCGAAAGCATCAAGAACACTTACACAGCAGGGAAAATTATATTTTTGCAATGCACCTGAAAGCTTGTGATTTGCATATCATTTTCGTCTAACTTATTAATCTTAATGAGTGCTTATTAAGCACTTAGAGATGAAAAACATTATTTGCAATAATAATAGAGTGCAATGTATTATTATGCAAATGTGTTTGACAAGAGGTACAACTGCAAATTTTATTTCTTGCTGAATTTAATTCTCTAGTATTCTCTTAAATTTATCTTTTCTATTTCAAATATTAGTTTTTTTGCGTCCATAACCAACTTGTCCTCCAAAATGTCCCAAACTAATTTTCTCAACCTCAGGATGGCATTCAGGGCCATCTATGTATTCACCAAATCTACCTTTTTAGTTTTATTTCACAATACATATCCCATCTATCATCCCACAGCTACAGCAAAACCTTACTTCCCATCATCATTGTCTGTTCATTCTTCACATTTTTTCAAGGCTCAGAATATCCGTTACCTTTCCCAAAAATTTGTTTCTGGATATTTTCTCAGTGTTCATCTGTACTTCTTCTAACATTCTCAACACTTTTATTTTTTTCTTGTGAACTGTGTTTTTTCTCCTACCATAGATGTAAGGTCTGTATAATTACTGCCCACATGCAGACTTCATGTTGGATACAAGAATACATTCCATGTATTCCTCTTATATAATCCAGTGAAAATATCATTCTCCGTCTTTTTTTTCAATTCTCTGAACAATTTAATTATTGAAATCCTGTTTATTATCTAAAGTAAGGCAATAACATTCTTTGAGAATATTTATAGGTACTAAAATATAACACAGTTCCAGAAAGTCATTCAGGAAAAATTGTAGAAAAAGGATTCTGGCTTCAATTTTGATACATATTGCAATTATAGTTTTTGTTTCTCCTGTGATATCTTCTAATAGCATAATCTGTTAATTAATCCTGAACCACTTCTTACAAGCAAATCTTTGAAACTAATCCTTGGTTTTATGCAAAAGTATAATCAGGAATTAAAGCTAATTCTCAAACAAACACAAATTACTACATGTGTAAATTACAACTCAATCAAATGGTGATAATATGCAGAAATATGCAAAAATATATTGGGTTTCATATTGTGCATAGAAAGACAGCTGGTGTGCATAATTCAGAACAATATAAATGTATCTGACAAAACTCTTCCGTGTTGCTATGTGCATGAGATAGTCCAGAGGATCCAGAATTTATTCTTTGATAACAGAAGGACCAAATTCAGTCTCTCCAAAAATGTTTTTGAACAGTTAAGTAAGATTCAAGTCGACTAAAGTATCAACCAGAAGAGAGCACTATATTGAAAATCATAACAAAGTACATGGTCTTTTCCAAGTAAAATGAATATATTCTATGTGTAGTCATTCTATTTCCAACATTTTGTGAGAAAAGCTAAAGAAATCTAGAAGATCTTCCATAAATCCATTACTTTACAACTGATTATGCTTAAAGGTCATGATGATAATTAATGTGAAACTCTAATTCTTCTGACACTGACATCAATGCATATTTTATATCCTACAAACACTAAATTTTATTACATTTCCCACAAGTATTGTACATATTTGTCAGGCAATAAATATTTGTCTATTAAATTTTCTATTATTTTATGTTTTCTCATATTAACTTGTTACATCTGATCATTTATTGACTGAAAAATATTTCTAAGAGTGATTCTTATGCTTCTAATGTATATGGATTTGTGTTTGTTCAACAGCACATATACTAATATATGTAAGTTTGTAAGTCATTTCCATATCTATCACCTTCCTCAAGAAAAAGCACTTTTGAAGGAAAGTGATGAATAATTATCATTCAGGCCAATAAATGCCATTGTGAAACAGAGAATGGAAAACAGTTAACAGCTAGTCATTGATAAACTCATTTACTTAGTCACAGAAGAGGGAATTGTGGGTGCAACTATAAGATCAAGAGAAACTGAGTAGTGCTGAAAGGCAAATAGATAGCTCCTGGCTGTAGAAGATTGGTAATGTGAAATACAAAAGAAAGGAAAACACATAATGATGGAGAGCCTTACAACTCATAGCTTGCATCAGGAGTGTTGTTCTAAGACAATCTATCAATTTAATCACAGGTTGTGATAGCCCTCAACATCACAAGTGTTTTAAAGTGAAATTTGGGAAGTTGTGAATATTTTCCCACAGGAAAAGCCACCTGTCTGAGTTCATGTTCATTTTCCATTTGTAAGAGTACAAATTATTTTATGAGACATGAACAGATGTTCATGCATCAAGGAAAAAATATGTTCCACTAGAAGACAGCTTTTAGAATTCTCATATAATGGTCTCCTAGCATAACTGAATCCAGTTATAATTTTACAGGCTCAATTCTTTGTAACAGTAAGAATCATGTGGAAATTTCAGCACACAAGCACATAGGGAAGAATCAGATTAGTGAGTGGAATGGTGTCCCAGAAAAAATTGTATGCAAGTCTCTTACTTCTAGTCCCTGTGAATCTGAATATGACTTTTGTTTTTATTGGAAATAAAGTCATTATAGATGAATTACATTAGGATGCCCAAGTCAGTTCATTCTGAGTTTAGGGTTAGATCTCAATGAAATTGCCTGTGCCTTTCAAAGAGAAAGAAGTGTGAGAGTTATGACACTGAGACACACGTGGAAAAGAGATGTGAAAATATAGACAGGAACTGGAATAATGGAACTGTTTTCCAAAGATTTGGAAGGGCTGGTGTCAGGCACCAGAAGCCAGTAGAGAGTTAAGGAATAGCTTTCCCTCAGAGGGGTCAGAAAGAACAGATCTTGGTGATACCTTGATTTTAGACTTTTGGCTCTTTCATTTTTAAGAGGATAAATTTATGATGTTTTTAGCTTGTCATGATAATTTGCTTTAAAAGGTCTAAAATGGAGACTAGTATATCATATAAACTTATTTTTATATAACTACAGGTGATGTGAGAATAAAATTTCATCTCTTTAAAAATATTTATACATATTAACTTCAGAGTGAGAAATTATTCTAATTGTGAAAGGTTGTGGTTTTATTAGAACACAACAGGAATACATCTTGGTAATCATTCAGGTTGCCTCATTTCACATCATGATGTATAGTAATGTGCCAGCTGCACCAAAATAAATCTTCATATGATAAGTTAATATATTTTGGATTTATTTATTTTTATCACTTTATTTTCCCTTTTAAAAGAATAGGTGAATGAAGATACTGCTTAGCCACAAATACAGGCTCCTAGAAAGCTCTGGTTTGAATGTGTTCCCTCTAAAATTAATGGAGAAATGTAGTTACCAAGACAACATTGTTAAGAACTGAGGCATTTAGGAGATGATTAGACTTATCAATGCTGCTGTATCATGAATGGAATTAGAGTTTTAATTACAGGATTGGAGGGATATAATTAATCTTTTCTCATCCTTTTCATTTCCATTACATGTCCTTTATATCATGTGGGGTATGGATTTCAGTAAACCATCTTAGACCATATTAGACCAAAGTTTTTCCAGACACAGAGTTTTGCCAAGACCTTGACCTTGGATATACCAGCCTCCAGGACTATGAAAACTAATTTTCTATTTTTTATGAATGACAAATGTCACCTTTTGCTGTAGCATTTACAAATGGATTAAGACATAATAAGCAGGCAAGAAAGCTTATACCTATTGAGTTAAGTATAGAAATCATCTGATATTTTGGAATAGATCAAAAGATCATTGATGCTTTGCACTTGCCTTTGTGACTACTTCACAAAAGTGAATGAATTTGCCACAATTTGAATCATTTTCTCATCACTAAAATATATACTCAACAGTTACAATTTAAAAGAGAAAACATTTACTTTGGGTCACAGTTTCAGTGGGTTCAGTCCATTGTTATTTGAGTTTAAATCATAAATGGCATTGTAGAAGAATGTGGTAGTGGAAAGTTTGAAGATTCATGGAGGTCTGAGGCAGAGACAAAAGAGAAGAGTCAGGGACAAAAATATACTTCTAGACCAGATGCCCAATGACTGAACCTTTTCTAAGTAGACCCCACCTCAAATAGCACATTCAACATACCCTTGATACAATTAGTTTTGAAAATCCCCAGTTCTGCATACAAGATTTTAAGAGAATATATGATATATCTAAAACATAACATTCCGTTTTGGCCCCTAAATGCTTACATCCATCTCAGTATGCAGACTTCATTTAGTCTGTTTCTAAAAATTGCAAAGTCTTAATTGTTTTTTCACTGCTAATAACTAAGTTCTAAGCATAATGTAATACTCAGTGTGAACACTTAACTGTGAGCTCCTATATAAAATCTTGAGAAGCTAAGTACTTACAAAATACAGTGGGATAGGGTAGGTCTTCCCATTACATAGGGGAGGAATAGGAGGATAGAAATCAACAGAACCAAAACGAGAGCAAATCGGGCAGGGAAGATATTAAATCTTGTAGCTCCATGCCTAGCATCCTGGGCATGATATGATGAGATAACATGGATGGGTCAGCCAACTCTGTCTGTATGGCTTTTCTAGTTGTAGTCCATGTGACCTGACCCTTGAGCTAGATTCATTCACTGCCTGCGGTTTACCTCAGCAGTTGCTCCAGATTCCTGACAACTCCTAAATCTTGTGGTTTCTACTGATTGGGCTGATTTCTTTCTAATATCTTTAAACACTGCCCTGTCAGGAACACAGTACCTGACTTTCCAGCCCTTCCCTTGAAATACAGTGGAAACCACTGCCACTGCAGAACTCTTTCAATCTTACACCTAGAAAACCAGCACCTCTTAGACAACACCAAGACCTACTTTTTGAGAGCAATAGGTTGCCCCCTTGGACCCAGGATGCAGCTGATTATAAGCCTGAATGGTAGGACAGGGAGAAATGAACCATTGGTCTTCTCAAATCAATGTCCTTCAAATGAATTAAACTTTTTACAACTTTCAGCCTAAGATAAGTGGAGTGTGGCTATTTCTAGAGGTGTCTTCAAGTCATCTTTTCTAATGTCCTAACTCGAAGTACTTGGCTTCTTTTCAATGCTAATCATTTCAGCAATCAAGATTTCTTGACCTCAAATTTGACATTGCTTATTTTCTGGTTACCAGCAAGCTTTTCACATTAATTATCTCTGCTTTCTCATCCTGATTGTTACTGTAAATCTGGCTGAAACATTCACTAGTACCCATGATTTGAAATTTCCTCTGCTAGGATAATTAGTCCACCATCTTTAATCTTAGTCTTCTGTAAAATCTCAAGATATAGGCAAAATGTATATTTTCTTCCACAATGTACCACATATAGCCTTATTCCAGCTGGTGATGGAGTCTCTGCTGCCAGCTAAAATCTCCTGCTATGGCTTATAAGTAAATATTTCCCTACGCTGTAAGCAATCATAAGTGTGATTTTAGAAGGCGATTAAACTATAGAGTCATTATGACTAATTTGCTCTTAGGAGTTGGGGCTTAGTGGGAAGAAGTAGGTCACTCTGGACATGACCCAGAAGGCTATGACTCTGTGGCTTCTCTTTTGACCCTCTCTCCACCTTGGTCACCGTACTATGAGCTGCTTTCCTCCACACAGCATCTTCTACCATGCCTATCTGCTTTAGAGCCAGCCAACTATAGACTAAAGCATGATCTTAAATGAACATTTCCTGCTTTAAATTGCAGGAACTGAGTACTATATCACAATTGTGACAAGAGAAGTGACCAATGCATCTCTTGTTCTTGGCCTTTACTGTCAATATTCTTCACATCAGCATTCTGGTCTTTAGAGGTATAACCAGAATGATCCATCATCCTCTATTTAAAGCTTCTCTAGACTGCATCTTTAAACATTTCTAAACTCCTCCCACGAAGCAGTTCCAAAGGGTTCTGAACAATAGTGTCAGGTACATTCATATGCATAACCTAAATCTCACTACCAAAGTCTTCATTAATCGCTTTCTCATTTCTGGAACAAAATGCCCGAGTACAACAATTTAAAGGAGAAGATGTTTGCTTGGCTTTCAGTTTCAGTGGGTTCAGTCCATTCCATTGTTCGCTGGCTCCAAAGCATAACAGATAGGATAGAAAACAGCAATAAAGGAAATTTGATATCATGAGAATAAAGGGAGGAACCAGAGATGTGAATATGCCGTTGCTAGACACTGACCTATTGTTTCTGAGATGTATCCCTGTCTTAACACTGCATGAAGTATCCCCAAGATCCCCCACTTCTAAGCATGAGACTTTCAAGGGATATTTTATATTTATGATGACCAAAACACAAAAGAAACAGCTAAACCTGTAATAGCTTGATCAACCCTTTTGACTCATAGTTCTCTCATTTTAAAGATGAGAGCACCACAAATTCATAATTACTCCTCTGAATAATTTCAGAGACTTCTAAACTGAAAAAAAGGGTATTTGTTAAGATCCATCAAGAAAACATGGGACAAATGAAGATATTTTAATATAGGATCTATGGATTAGGATTAAGCAAATAATAAAAGATAATTAGATGCCTACAAACAACTTCTAACAATAAATGATAGTTACTTGTAAGACTAAGTGTGATTGTGAAAGTGAGAAGGAAAGACTGCTAATGGGAAGGAAGCTAGATATAGAGAAGGAATAGCCAAAATAGATTGGAAAAGGCAAGGTTTATCCTGTTTTCTCCATATTTTCATCTGGTCTGCAAGAGCTTCCTGGATTTTCAATTCTCAGAAGGGAGCTTCTGTGATTCAAGACATGGAATTCAAATTATCAGAACTGAGAGAAATTCAGAGAAGGCCTAAAATTGGAGGAGTAACATAGGATTACTAGCTTATTTTTTTGTCTTTCTTTTTCAATAAGGAATGAGTAGAGGTTTATTTTATTAATATAATGTGACCTTGGTTTACAAACTTAATTTGTTCTACTATTTTGGAGAAGATGGTCACCTTTGCTTTGTGTAGGGGAAGATGGCTGCCTTTGTGTGGGGAAGACGCCCACCTTTGTGCAGGAAAGATGGCCGCCTTTGTCTTTGTGTGGGGAAGATGGCCACAGTTGTATTTGTTATCTGATGTGGAGTTTGTGATCAAAGCAAAATTTGTCAAATGATTTTGTTTGAGAACTGAATTGTTTGTAAACAGAAACTTTCATGAACTGAAGTATTATTGTGCATGTTTTCAGTACATAAAGTTTATATTCACCTTGGGGAAATACATGTACAGAGCTTGTTTCATTTTTGAATACGTTCTGCCTTACACTCACTTCCCTCTCTCCATCTCTAATTCCCCGCTGCCCATTTTCATTCCAGTTATTATTATTAGCTTGTTTCTGATATACACTTATTCTTACATTCATTGAAGATATGTGGTACCTATATGTGGCACATCTGATGTTTCTTTAATGCAACAGGAAAAATGGGTTTGACTCAGAAATAATGTATATCATTTGAAAAATCAATCATAAGTATTTTAATTACTTTTTTTAGGAAACATAAATAAAGAATTGGAAATGGTAGGTGAAAATACACTTTAGTATTAGTATAAATAAAATAGAATTTTCTCAAATGCCTTTTCTATTATGCAATTTGTCCATGAGACAGCCCATCTACTACTCTTTTATTTCTTTGCTTTAGTAAATAATTTACTACCTTGGTCATTACTAATGGTATTTCTAAACTCAATTTTTTTTCTAACAGAAAACTTCATTAATAGCTTCCAGAACTCACTACTATACACACTATAGATTCACGCTCTCATAAACTACTATACACAGCTTCCACAGAATTTCTCATATTATAATTTTTTCCTGTATTTACTACTGGAGGTGTACTCATTTGAGTACTTCTTGTGTGAAGATGCTTTGCTTTATTCTTCTATGCAGCTCCTTTGCCAAGAATATTGATGGCACACGATGATAATTCACAATATGACCTATGCACCCAAACAACAGTTAGTTATTTGCATTCTGAAGTGATGATGTAATAGGTGGGAAAATATTTTTAAAAACTCAAGGTTCTGCAGCTGGGAATTTAGCTCAGTGGCATAAGTGCCTACCTTGCAAGTACACGGCCATGAGTTCGATCCCTGATACAGACAAAAAACAAAAAACAAAAACAAAAACAAACATACAAAAAAACCCCTCAAGGTTCTTTGCTCTTTACATGACCTAAGTTTAGTTTTCTGACTCACAAGGCTCTAGGCCCATAATTTTAAGTGGTCTCCATTCTCTTATAACTTTATAGTTCAGTGGTTTAGATTTCCTTTTTAGAAGATTTTATGTAAATAATTATAACTGAAAAAAATCATGTAGTAGTGTACAAAGTGTGGGTATTAGAAAGTGTTTGAAAAGAACACTAAAACCTCTACTTACAAATACTTAATAATAAATCATCTGCTAAACTTAAAAAGCAAGTGAGTAATGTTTCACTTCTGCACATGATGCTATGCAATAATGAACTTTCCACTT
This sequence comes from Dolichotis patagonum, assembly GCA_004027295.1. Classification (NCBI taxonomy): domain Eukaryota; kingdom Metazoa; phylum Chordata; class Mammalia; order Rodentia; family Caviidae; genus Dolichotis; species Dolichotis patagonum. The sequence goes on from PVJX010004369.1 coordinate 80,076, forward strand.
AGTAATTAGTTTACACAGAGTAGTAACTGGCTCAGTATAAATGACCATAGATTATTTTCCTGGGAGTAATAGTATTTGTCCTATTAATAATGCAGTGTTAAAGGGGCAGTAGATAAAAAGCCATTGAATTCAAAGTCTTTCTCATAAATACTGGGCTGCAAATAAAAAACTAAGACAACTGAATGAAAATATTTATGATTTGCCTATGTTCAAGTGATTTTTACAGAATTCCACATAACAAAGAAAAATGCATACATAATTTTATATATTAATTAATCATATTTATGATATTGCAATAAAAGAATATATAGAGATACAAAATATATAAAAGACACTGAGAGACTTCATTACAGAAAGTGATACTAAAGTGTTGAGACTCTGTCTTAGTGGTGGAACCCTTGCCTATTATGCTCAAGTTTAAGGAAAATTTACATTAATAGATACTTGCTAAAATGCCAGTAACTGAGATACACTCACGACTGTTTAGCTGAGAAAATCTGAAAATTGAATGTGGCTACCTCTTTTCTAGCAAGTACTATAGTGGTTCTTATGGACTTTATTAGTATTCAAAGATTCACCGAATTAGGCTAATTCACTTTCCAGAACTTATCACATTTTAGTAATGGCCTCACAATGTCAAACTCTATGATCAGATTTAATCTTGGAAATATTTAATCTTCCTTTTTATTCTTTTGATCAGCTTTTCCTCAAAAGCAATAATAAAATATTGTATCTGTGGAGCATGGAAAGAGTTCTCTTTCTTTTAACTGCTATCATCTGATTTTCTCCTCATGAACTCTCCAAAGACTAGTAAGGATCTTATATTGCTCTTGTGGTATACATCAGACACAGTGGCCCAGAGAGGTTAATTGCCTTTCTGGGAATCACAGTTTGCCCAAAGTAGTGCAAAGGTCTCTTGACTCCTATGCCTGCACTTTTGCCCTCTATGTCTCCTATATCCCTTTATCTCATCAGGGGGTCATTAGTATTTGTTCTCTTTCCCAAGTGGCACTTTTCACATGAACAAAATCTATACTCAAAGAAAAAAGAAAATAGGAAATGCTAAATGCTGAACTTTTCACAGGTGATGTTTTCAGAAATTGATGTCAAGAATAAAATAGCTGTTGGCAGTTACAACTATTTGGATGTCATTTTACAAAACAATTGCCTATAAGGTCTTCATGGATTAAAGGTTTCACATGAATTGGGAAAAGCCAGCTACCTGCTCTCTCTTCTAACCTCCCCTAACTAGCATTTTGATATAGCTACATTGCACAGTTGTCACCAGATCTACCAGATTCTCTTATATCCAGAGAAATTATAATTCTTGGGAAAGAAAAGCTTCAAAGAGAAGGATAATAAAAATGATGGGATTGTTCTCATTTTTTAACAGACATTGCAATTGCAGCATGCTTTGAACATGGATGACTTTAATTAGTTTTGAAATGGGACTAAACTCATCCCTACAGATTAGTGAGATATACCAGATTCACTGTACGACAGATAAGACATTGTGGAATTTTGCCTGGAGATGCACTAGAGATTCTCTGAAGCAGCAATTAGATTATATGATGAAGCCAATCATGTGCTTATTCAGTGAAGGGGCTTAATAGCATCATTACACTGACATTAAGCAGATATACCTCCCAGGGAGGACAGACCATTTCCTGGCCCCTAGGATCCTCATTGAATACAGTATTTATCTTAAACAGCCTTTAAAGGCCCTATATAGAATGCTTGTTCTTGGCATGGTATTATTGGACAATAGTGAAGTCTTTAAAAATGGGGGGCATTTGAGTCATAGGGGAAAATTGCTATGTTGTCACTATTGACAAAAAATATCTGACTCCCACAATTTAAAGAACAAGAGATTTATTTTGGCTCACAGTTTCAGAAGCCTGAATCCATCTTGGCAGTGTTGCATACGGAAAACACCCAGCGAGGTGTAAGGACCTGTCACAGAGAAATCTACTCATGCCATCAAAGATTGAAGGGAGAATCTGGCAAGGGAGATACACTCTTCTAGGTCATACCCTAGTGATCTGCCCACATTTTATAGGAAACAGAGCTGCTAAACTTATAACTGGATGAATCAATGGTTGGGTGTAGCACCCTACGATCCAGTCACTTTCCAAACACATCAAACTTTTGTGGGCTAGCTTTGATTTAAACAATAATAATTATTAAGTTTTTAAAGAGGCCTTTTAGTAGGCCTGGAACCCCAGGCCTCTCCTCTTTATATCTTGCTTTCTTTTTTCATAAGCCGATGGTTTTGTTCCAGTACTCCCCTTGAATTGTCGGCCACAGCACACAGCAATGCAGTCAGTTAATTGTGGACTAAAACCCACAAAATTGTGAACCACAATAAATCTTTTCTCCCTGCCAGATGATTTCTCATGCATTGGTTATAGTAACACAATAGTGACTAACATACCATCTCCTGGAACTCACACTATGGTGAACTTCCTTCCTGGTCAGTATGTGGTAGGCCTTTCAACTTAAGCAACAGACTACAGTGAAGCTAAACTGATATACATGAACATGTGCATCTGATTTTTTTGAGGCTGGCCTTGGACTCTCTTATGTAGCTCAGACTGGCCTCAACTTGTGGCAATCCTGCTGCCTCAACCTTCTGAGTGCTGGGGTCACAGGTCCCAGCTATATGCATTTGATTTTATTATAGAAAATCTTTTGCAAAATTTTCTTGCTGCTAGTAATGAAGCAAACTTTCAGACTATAGGCTGAAAAGTGGAGAAGCCACATGGTTAGGAACTGAGGACTATCTATAGACCAAAGTCAGCAAGAAATGCAGTTCTCTATTCAGCAACATGCACATAAATTAGTTTATCCATAGCCACAGGATTAAGGAAACAGATAATTCTCAATGAAAGATGGGGATGATACAACAGCTATAATCAACAGTTTGATTGCAACTTTATAAGGCTACAAGTAAATTATTATTTGGGGACAAAGGCAAATCATTCCTGGACCCTTAGGCAGGCGAAACTGGGAAGTAATAAATGTGTGCTATTATAAACCTTAAGTTTGTGATAAATTTGCCATGCATGCCAAGGAATCTACTTTTAACAAAATATCTAACTGATTTGAGCTAGATATTCAACCATGAAGGGAATGATTGCCAGATGTATGAGGACTGACCTCCCCTTTTCCAATATGAGAATTTGAATAATTGCTAAAGCAGTAATAAAACAAAGGCATTGTCACCAACATTTGTTTCTAAATTTTTTTCTTTCCCTTATTTATTGGTTTCCTCTAGCATAAATTTGCATCACCTGGCCACTACTTACCTCACAGTATAATTACTAGATCTTTTTTTCTGCCAGTCAAACACAACTGTTTCTATATCTGCTAATCCATTCTTGTACTCATCAAGATGAACCATCTATGAATTAGCTACAATTTGTCTCTACTCAATTCTTCATCTATTTCTTTTTTTTAAAATTTTCTTCATGAATGTCTTTGTCTTCTCATTCTCTTACCTGTTCATCAGGACTCCATATAAATGTCATCTACTCTTATGAGCTTACATAACACTGTGTCACTTCACTGTAGTTCAGTGAAGCACTTAACCCTAATATAGTATGCTTATCTTTTTGTTGAGATTTCTTCTTCATTATCCTGATTCCTTCATGAGAGAGCAGATTCGATACAAAGAGCAGTGGCTTGGTTGCATATTTATTCCAGTGTAGCACCTGGTATTTTGCAGAAGTCAATGCTCAAATAAGTTTATTTTTTATTGGTTGGTAAACATTTGTTTGTTTGTCTGAGACAAGATTTTGCTTTCTATATAATCCAGGCTGGCTTTGAACTCAGTATGTAAGCCAGAGGGCTTTGAACTCACAGTGATACTCCTGCTTCAGCCTCACAAGTTCTGGGATTACAGACACGTGCCTCATGCTCAGCTTTATTTTTAATAAATGAAAGAATTTAATCATAAGAAAGAGTAGGCACATTGGGATTATGTAAATTTATTGAATTTTAGTTCACTGGGTGGCTGCATGCAAATTGCAGAGTATGTATTGAGACTGATTTCTCCATCTGGAAAAATGAAGGTGAATAATTACAGGTTTGGTGGATTGATAACTGAGGTCAACTTGGAATACGAGCTGAAATGAATCTGTGTGGTGCTATGTGGATGTGCCACCTGAGGACTGTTGCCAAGATAGAAAGGAGAACTGGAGAAGAAGTAGTGTTATTGGTTCTCTGTGGTAGTATTGTTTCTCCTGTTACCGTTGGCTCTCCTGGAGGAACTTTTTGAACTTTTCTGATATGAACTTGACTGTTCTCATCTTCAGAGCCTCTTGGGACATCGAAGTCTCAGAATGGCTGCAGTTCACTTTGGGGGAGCTCTGGTCTTACGGCTTCCTGGCCGTGGAGGGGAAGTTGTGTGCTGTTCAGGCTCCAGGGCAAGCTTGTCATATTGGCTTCCTGACATGAACTCAGCTGTTCCCCTTGTCCGAGGAGCTCAGGACCTCATTGTCTTTGAGGATGGCTATGATACTTTTTGGGAGAGTCCCTGGTCCTTACTTTGAGCATTGCTTCCTGGTTCCAGTGCAGAACTCTCAACATACTGGCACAGATCCTCCGTCCCTCTGGCGCAGACTTTGTGGTTTCTGCCACTGATCTTTGGGCCTTCTGAGTGCATAGCCATGAAATGAGTCATTGTCATGGGTTCTGGGTCTTCAGATGGACTCATGCAGGATACTCCTGTGTGATCCAGGCCCTCAGGTGAATTCCTTGGGTCTTAGTATGTGGAAACACTTCCTGGACTTCTTGTATTTAACTCCTTGGGTGACTACTGCAAAATAATGCCATAAATTATATGTCCTGCATATAATTATTTTCCTTGCAATCCCTGACTAAAACAAAACTGGTACCAGCAGAGTGGGGCCATTGCTGTGATGTTGCCTGACCATATGGCTTAAGAACCTTGGGAATTAATTTGGAAAGTTTTTGAGAGACTGGACAAAAAGACAGACATGCTGTAAATTATAATGGAGACTGGTCAGAGCCTTGAAAATCACAGTAGTGATGGAAATGCTGCTGGTTAAGCTCAGCAGAGGTCTTCTGAGAAGGACTGCATCAGCTGCTGGGTCCCAGGTAATATATTGTGCTTTGGCTGAAAGTTGTTCTGCATTTTGCCTGTGTTTAGAGAGACTGCCAGGATGGTGGAAAATTTTGCTGCAGTCTACTGTTGGGATGGTAGCATGGTTCCTTCTCTGAGATTCTGGCCAGATCTGTGTTGGAAATTAAGAACCCTGATACAACAATGTGGCAGTCAGCTTTCTGTCACTATAACAAAATACCTGAGAAAAACAACTTGAAAGAGGAAGTGTATTTTGGTTTGTTATTTCAGAGGATTCCATCTATGGGTGGTTGACCTCATTGCTTTAGGTCTAAGGTGAGACAAAATATGGTGTACACGTGTAAGAGAAAAAAATCTGCTCACCACATGACTGCTAAGAAGTGGAAAGAAGCAGAAAGGGCTTGTGACAAGAAATACCCTTCAAAGGCATGTCCTGGGAACCTTCTTCCTCTTTCCAGGCCTTACTTGCAAATGGCCCATTCACCTATGAGCTCATCTGTATATTACTCCTCATTCAGTCCTCCCCTCTATAGACTCCATATTTACTCATGTTAGCCTGAGGATCAAGCATTCAACACAGGAACCTTCAAGAGTGACTGAGATCCAAATCATAAGATGCTGCCATTTCTTATCACTCAAACATTAACTCAGTTTTTTTTTCAAGAGAATTGCTAGTTATGCCTCAGAAGTTAGCACCCATGGCTATAGAGTTGGGAATGCAGGATTGTCAAAGGAGTAAAAATTCTTGCTTCTAGAAAATGGAAACTTCTAATACATAAAGTATATAATGCGTTAGGTAATGATAACTTCAATTAAAAACTTAATTGCAGAAGAGGTATAAGCATAATTAATGGGAGGACGTTGCAATTTTAGATAAGGTAGCCAGGAAACCCTCTCTGAGAAATGACAGTTACATAAGAAAAAAAATCTTAAGTTGAGATACAGTAATAAATAGCAAGACATTCCTGACAGAGAAGGGTGATATTTCAGTGATTAATTTACTGAACTAATCTTCTGCATGCAAGTTGGCACACAGTAGTCCTCAGGAGATGTTTATAAATGCCTCATGTTCATTTTTTTCCATTTTGACATTTCTTATTGCTAAACTGCATGTTTATGATTCAACATTTGTCACTGCAAAATATCTCTTTGTTGTAACCTATTATACAACTTAATCTGTTCTATATGCTGTAAATAAGTAATCTATTTTGAGTTCTCTAAATGAAAAGTTATAAATTAACTCCAGACATGGCAGGGTAGACACTAATTCTTTTTAAATTTGCAGAGGAATGACAGAACATCAATATCCAAAGCAGAATTCCACAAGAAAATCTTAAAACTGCTGAAACACTTTCTTACAATGGTCAATCACAATCACCCATGGAGACAATCAAGTCCTGTTTGCAACAACATTTCTTAGAAATATTTTTACCATTTAATCACATTAGACTCTGAGTTCTAGTATTGTTAGGTTTATGAAGAATTCACCTGGGGATACTCTTGGGGCTCCAGTACCTTGAACGTGAAGAGATTGTATTTATTAAAACACTGTAAAATCCACTTTACTGTTCTAGTACACAAGGATCTCAGTTCTGCTGGACTCTTTGTTTTTGTGTTACTCTTTGGATGCAATGAGGTTCAAATCCCGGTGGCTAGGATGGCTAGGATTTGTTTTCTCTAAGTCCACTGCATTGACCTCAGAACTAAAACTGAATTCTCTGTTGAGGTCACTCCATGGAGCAAAATATATTTTTCTACCCTTTGTCCTCTTACATGTCAGTGTGTATCCTTAAACACTTAATATGTGGAAGCATATTCTTCAAAATGGGTTTGGCATTTTCCACACAAGAGCCAGGTAACGACATGACTAGTATTTAATATTATTTTTCCTACCAGTAATATATATTTGATGAACAAATTCAATGAGTAAGCAATTACTCACTAAAAAGAGGAAAGTGACCTGTAGAATTATAAGCAGAAACACATAAATTACTATAGTAAACTTTAGGCATTGAAAGCTGAATGATAATATCTTCAAGAATGTCTACACTTAGAAGCTTAGTGTAATTGATATTCACATGTAATATCAGTTGTAAAATGCATTAGTTCTCTCTCCTTTCACCTAAATCATTTTGTTTTACATCAACAATGTCATTTTTCATAACTGTTCTTAGAAAATCTTGGCACATTTTCTATGAAGTTTTGATATTTGATTAAATATTGAATTGCAAACCAAAAAAATAGGTTTATTTGTTTTCAATGTCTATACATTTGCATCATTAAGGTGTAATGTGGAAAAGTATGAAAATAATTGCAATTTATTAATTTTATTTTGTGGTTATGAGTATTCTTAATTTCTTCCAGTACATCTATCAGAATGTGATTCATAGGCAGTTACCTTAAATGCAAAAATACTAACTGACCCTCTGAGTTTTTAGCTAGTGAACGATTTTGAAGTTGTTTGGTGATGGTATTTACCTTCATCAATAGAACTTCACCCAAGGTAACTAAAGCATTTTCTAAGTGGAGATGGCCTAATGGAATAAAATCACTTTATGTCCAATTGCTTTAGAAGAAGAGAACATTGAAGGTACAAAGGTTAAGCTTGATTATGTTAACATGATTAGCTTATAATCCTTAAATGAGATTGGAGGACACATTTCTGGCTGTGACTTCCTGGGTCCCGGAAGCATTATATTGGGTATTATATCTAGTCATTTGCTCCTTTTCTCTTATAATGTTCACCTGCTCAGTTTCTTAGATATCATGAACTACGCAGGTTTCTTCAAACAGATCCTTCTATATGATGTTTCTGCTTTGTGGTCAACTAGCCATGGACTGAATCTCCTTAAAACATGAGTAAAATTGAACCTCTTTTCCTTCTTTATCTCCAGCAATGGGAAAGCTGACTAATACAAAGGACTATTATGAAAAATAGTACTTTGGATATAATATTTGAGCAATTTCAGCCACTTTTTTTCTTTCATGCCAGTCTCTCAAGGGGATCAACATTTATACATCATTCTTTCACATTACATATCTTAGATTTCCATAATTCACAATTTTTTCTCCTTTCTGTGAACTCATACTAGCATATTGTAAATTAGAATTGATATTGAATAATTAAGTTCTATGTGACATTTTTATTTAATAGTTTATTATAATCAAATTCTAGTTCTCTAGGTAGATTATCGTTTCCATGAGGGAAATAATATATGTACTTTTTCTTAGAGTATCTGAATACTTTCAGTATGGTGCTGGATGCATGATTACAGAAAACAGATTTTTCCTTACATATTTGAATACTGTGTGAATCACTTTCCATTGCTGAACAAAATACTAAATACCTATCACCTAGAGGAGGAGAGTTTTATTTTGGCTCCTGGTTTGAGAAGCTTGGTTCATGATCTGCTGACTGGAAGGCAGAAATCTCATGGCAAAAGGGCATGACAGAAGAAAACTGCTCAACTCTTGGTGGTCAAGAATTAAGAGAGAGAAAAGTTTGGAGGAGAGACTGAAATGAGTGCAAAGATGAAGGGATCCCTAAACCAAAGGAACAGGGCTCCTCAAATGCATGATTAAAGGTTAGAGCAGATGCACAAGGCAACAGCTAAGCAGAATTAGAAACAAATATCTCTTAGAGATGTTTGCTGTGGCCATTGTGCTCCTCATTTCAGGATTACCTTGCCTAGAAGTTCACCCTGTTCTATACCTTCCTTCTGATCAAATTCACACATGAATGTTTTTCTTCTGCACCTTTGTCCTCATGTTCTTTGGATATAAGGGCATTGCCTGGGATTTCTCAGACTGGTGCTATTATCCTGAGATTTTCTCATGCAGATGAGTCTCAGTGAAGACTTCTCTCAGGGCTCTTTGGAGTTAAAGCTGCAATTTGACTCCCAGTAATTTTGCATTCTCTTTGCTGCCATAGTTGTACACTATGACAAGTGGTGCCCATAGGAGGTATTTTATTGAAACTCAATGTAGAGGACTGGCAACCCAAAACCTGGAAAAGGAATTAGTTCATATCACTCATCATCCTACTAAGTGGAAATAGATGTGAACAAATAAACTCCGAAGTCATGATCAAAGGCTAGGTTATTTCAACCAAGAGGTCTCTTCATAGTCCAGTTGCTAAGTAAGTAGAGATAGTTCACTTGGTTTCCTTTTTCTTCTTTTATTTTCATTTCTTCTGCTTTACCTACAATATGGATCAGACTTTATCCAAAGAGGAAGAATAATGTAAGCAATACTCGCAATGTTTCTTATAGACATGCAAATGTGAAATTTCTGAACTTCCATTTATTGAACTCTTAAATTGTTACCCATCAACAATGCCTTTCTTTTTTTGGACAAAAATTTGGAGGTGCAGTCTGGGAACAAGAGAGGATAAAAACGAAAATAAACATCGAGTCCTACAAAAGTATCCCATCTTGCTACATGACATCTTTCAGGATTGCTACTCAATCTATTCAAACAAAGAAGGATCCCCTACAAAAAGCTTCCTGCTCTTCCCATGGCTCCTTCCCAATCCTTTTTCTACCTCTGAACCCCTAAGGAGCCCAAAAAAGTGGCAAGAATGAGGGAATTCTAAATTACAATATCATATATCATATGATATACATATGATATGCATATGATATACATATGATATACAATATCATATATCAAATGGATCTATTTCTTTTTTTTTTTTTTTTTTGGTACCGGGGATCGAACTCATGACCTCGCGCTTGCCAGGCAGGCACTTAAGCCACTGAGCTAAATCCCAGACCCAAATGGATCTATTTCACAAAAGGGAGGATGAAAGGCAAAAAAAGTAGAGTTAATGAATTATGCTAAATTTGGACAGATTTATTAGGGAAAAGGAGCCATCATCAATATTTTTACAAATGTTCAACGTAGCATGACCAATACATCTGAGAGTACACTCTAGTTTACATGCAGTTGTCTCTTGTATGTTTGTCCATCTGTCTGTTCAGTTTGTGTTAGAAACTGGTTACAATGTCTGCAGTTGCTTTGTTTAAACGCAACAGTTTTTCACTTTTGTTTTTTGGATTTTTTTATGATTTCCATAAAAAAACTGTTTATACAAGGTTTTAGACAACACCTTAGCTCACATATTGTGGTTCATATAGCTTAACTGTTGGGTCATTTAAATTAAATAATGTAAAAATATTTTTAAGGCTAATGACATGTTTTCGTTAAGTTGTTGGCCAATCAAAATGATATCAGAATTTTGTTTTATAATACAATGCCTAGTGTTGTCTATATACAATAACTCAAAAAAATTTCATTGGTGTTTAGAAAATGAATATGAAAATGAGACCAAACCCATAATGGGGAAAGGACTCTTATAAGTTAGAAATAAAAACACACAACTTCTGGAAACTGTTGTCTGAAGCCCGTGAAGAGGGTGCAAGAGTAAATGAAACAGACACTTGTGGAGATCTGTTAACCTCCTGCACAATAAACATTTCTTGTGCATTCTAAATTCTTAGATTAAAATTACAGGGTTAATTTTCTGTTTTGCTAGTTTAATAAAGATAAAGGTATTGTTCAAGGCTTCTTGGAGGTTTGTTGCCACTCAGCCAAAGTTAAAATGTAACACTCTGAGGCCTGAGAAAGAAAAAAACGTAAAAAAGAATGGTAGGGGGGCTTAAATTCTAAATGGAAGGATTTTTGAAAATATCCACAGGTAGAGGTCAAACTGTGAGAATTAAGATCTGTGATTTTATCACATGACCTCTTTTCTGAGGAAAATATATACCTTTAATTGTTTCATGGGATTTCCTATTACAATGAAATCAAATTATTTTTAATTAAAGAATCTTAAAAGGAGGTTAGTAATGAGATGTATCAGCTGTCGAGGCAAAATGGTTTTCAGGGTCCAGAATGGCAATATAAATGCAAAGAGAAAAGCATGCTGTGCAGTCGCTATGAGCTTGCAGCATAACAGGAAAATGAGTATGTGTACAAAAAACAAAAATACTCTTGATACAAAATAGTCTATCATTAAGTAATACGTGTGGAATTTTAATGCCTTAATATATTCATGGGGGAAGGGAAAAATAAATGATTAATTATTTCTTTCCAAGCAGGATCTTGTGGGAGATTTACAATGCCCTAGAAACAAAATGATGTTGGACTTTTGATTTGAAAGATAAGAAAACATTCGCTGGAGAAGGAGCTCTAAGAAGGACATGCCAAAATGTCAGGAGTGGTTCTTTGCATGCGCAACACGATTTATTCAGAGACATCTACATTTATACTGCATATTAAAGGGACAGAATGAGAAATGACAATAGAATACATATTGAGTTATAATCTCTCTCAATATTCTTTACTTATTTCTCTGGTATCCCATGCCAGAAACTGTGAGAATGTCTTCAGCATGTACCTATATTTGTTAAATTGACTTATTCTGGTTACTTAGAATGACCTTAAAATATGAATTTTAGTCTTTGCTTCAAATATTAATTACACGTTCTCCAAGTGTTTTAAGTGTGTACATTTTGCTGTACTCTCAGTATCGCTCATATAATTGTTTGCTTCTCGGTTTGGTGTTTTCTGTTGGCAGCGGTGACCTCACCAGTACCCAGAGGAAGGCAAAGTTTAACACAGCGCAGAAGCTCAGTGCAGTACTGATAACGAAGCAGAGCACTGGGTGGTAAATTTCTTTGTGATAACTCTCCAGAAGAAGATTTATTTAAATCAGCTAATTTCATGACATTCCTAAGATGTTTGCAAAAGGAAATGAGCTCTCCAGAGGAATAATGCTGGACTCATTTTTCTACCTTTCATGTTTTGCATTTCTCTAACTATTTCTGACAATTCAGAAGCAGTTTTGTCCATTTCCTCCCACTCTCTAACCCTTTTTTTTACCATATTAAAATGCATTGACTCATATTTTAAAACTTGTTGGAAAAAATGACCAGAAACAGAAATCAGGTCAACCTCCCTTCCCTCAACTATAACAAACTTTTGATTTTGTTAAGGTTTATATCTAGATGTATCCCCAAAGTCTCATATATTCGTATGTTGCCCTTTTGGAAGGTGATTGGATCACAGAGGCATGATATTCATTAGTGAATTAATCCACTGATGTGTTTATAGTTAGATGTGATGTTGGTGGGTGAGGCCTGGTGGGTGGAGAGGGGTCACTGGTGGCATGGCCTGCAAGAGTATATCTACCCACTTCTCCCTTGATCTCTGCTTCTTGCTGCCATGATTGGAAGATATTTTATCTTTATCTTGTCCCTCTAGTATGCTGCCCTGACATGGGGGCCCTCAGACTATGAACTGAAATCTCCACTACTATAAACTGAAATGGATCTTTCCTTCTTTAAATTGTGGGTGTCACGTATCTCGATGATGAAAAGTAAATGAGACAAATTTTGGAACCAAAGAAGTGAATTGTTCTGACACTGCACGATTGTATGGCTCAGAAGTACATGAAACTGGCACGTGGGAGGAGATTGGAAAAGTCTGAAGATACTGGGTGGAAAAGAAAACTGAGAACGACGTAAATCAAGTTTGCTAGGAGATACTGGTTAGATATCAGAAGAGCAGTATTCTTGTTTTTTTAAAGCAGATAGAAAAAAACAAGCCCAGAAGGTTTTTAGTTGGAAACAAGAACTCCACCGGCAGGTGAATTCCTAGCTCTATGTGTTACAGTCTGGTGGCAAATTTGTCTACACTGTGCTCCTGTCCTGAGACTTTCAAGAAAACTGAGATTAAAAAGAGTGAACTAATCTAGTGGAGGAAATTTCAAAGTAGCCAAATATTCACGTTATGAAACGATTACCGTTGGGAACTTTTTAGCAAACAACACAGCTAAAGATTGAAAGAATTTTGAGATTGACCAGAAGGAAAGCTCTGGTAAAGTTGGATCCTGCAAAGGCTGAGCAGAGGAGAGCTTGGTTGCTGAAAGTTTAATGCTAAAATGAAGCCAAGTTTTTTGGGACAGGAAAATAGGAAAAATGGCTCAAGAGCATGTAAGGAACCATTGAGGCCCCATCATATGAAGGCTCAAAATTGGAAAAGTGACTTTGCTTTGAGATGAGAACCTAGGACAGTCCCTTAAAGAAGAGCTGCCTAGTGTATATATTCCCCAGAACTCTGCTTACCTTGCTTAGCCAGGCAACCACTTGGATGCCTTTGCAACCACCAGCAAGAGGCAGGTACTGTTCTCCCTGGCCGGTGACGGACCCTGGCAACATTCACGTAATTCTAGTTTTGTGTACGTGCAGAAATCAAGAGTTGTGGGGTCTCAGAGCCTTCCCTCTTTTAGGGGTAAGCCCGAGAGGCCAAGTAGTTATTCCTGGGAGGGTAGTACATGAGTCTAGGAGAGTGAAGCCAAAAGAAAAATAGAAACCCCAGAAAACTGGAGAAGCCAGGAAAGAGGTCCATCAGAGGAAAGTTCCAAGGAGTAAGCAAAACAAGCCCAAGACAAAAACCATGATAGCTGTCACCACCATCAATGCCATGAGGGTGGGTCTGCCCAACCTATTTAGAACTCACATTTTGGAATAGATTTTCCTGGGTGCTGGGCATGTAACTACATGATTTAATGTATTCCCTAATAGGTTCACTTCCATTCTTTCTATTCTCATATTTTCTCCTTTGGGAATGTGACTGTTTATCCTGTGTTACGGAATGTTGGAGGTGTTTAACTTTCTTTTGATTTTTAAAGAGACTCACAATTAAGAGTTCACCTTAAATCTCAGAGGAGTCTTTGGACTTGGACTTTTAAGAAGTGCTGAAATTGTTTGGATTTTGGAAACAATGAGAGATGGAAGAAATACTTTTTCTTGAAAGGATGTGTGTGAGTCTTTTAAATGCCAGAGCTAAGATGTTATGGTTTGTATCTAGATTTTGCCTTTCATGTACACATAGGTTATGCTTTGGGGAAGTTACTGTATCATGAGGGTTTAATACTTGCCAGTGGATTGTGCATTGATAACTTCATTGCTAAACGTGATGTTGGGAGGTGAAGACTGGCGGGAAGGGAAGGATTGATGGGGGCAGGCATGGTCTGGAAGACAATAGTTTCTCCCACCTCCCTTCATCTCTCTCTAGGCTTCCTGCTGCCATGCCTCAGGGGCACTTTTTCTTTGCCATGTGCCACTATCATGCTGTCTTGCCTTGGGATCAAGGGACTGTGGACTGAAAGCTCCACAAATTGAGGCAAAAATAAACCTTCCCAGCTTTTACTTGTACGTGTTACACATTGTGATCAGCAATGATAAAGTTAAAAAAGACAATTTAATCATAAAACAGTTTTCTAGTTAAACATATAATTGGAAACGCATTTTTAGGAGGTATAGTTGACAAAAGGTGATGTAAGTAAGCAGATAAGAATGCATAAATTATAGCAAAGTTGTATTTGAAAATGAAAACATGATGTCTCTTCATAACACTGTATATCCCAAACTCAAGAGTGAGGCAAGAGGATTGTTGCAAGTTCAAGACCAGCCTGGGTTACAAAGTGAGCTCAAGGCCAGCCTAAACTGCACAGTATGACTGTTAAAAAAAAAAAGACAAAACAAAAAACAAAAAGCAACAATAAAAAAATCACTGTATGCAGCTGAGTATATTCATAACAAAATACACCAAAAATCCTTGAAAATAGAATCACAAAATTTATAATTGCTTTGTATCATTTCCTACATACCCTTATTCTTTTTTCTTATAGAAAATAACTATTAAAATAGAATTAATGGCAATACAAATGTTTGCCACATACAGTTTGATATTTTGGCATATAAATATCTTTGTAAAAAATATAACTTTTGGAATTTATCCAACCTGTCTCTCCACACCTTCCTAATATTTGTAGTTATTAGTTACCATCATCAGGGAGTAGTTTATATTTTCTGGAGTTTTATAACAGAAAGTTGTAGACAATGCATTTTTGGAGGGGCATCTAGCTTCTTTTATTCAAGAAAAATATGAATTCCTCTATGCATTGTTGCATACATCAAATTTTTTTCTTTTTATTTAGATCTAAACCTCAAGTACTTACCACATGTTGTTTCTCAACTAGAATTTCATATATATATAAAATATATATATAAAATATATATATATATAATATATAAAATATATATAAAATATATAAATATATATAATATATATAAAATATATATAATATATATATTCTAGTTGTTGAGAAACAACTAGAATTGTGTGTATATATAAAATATATATATAATTTATTGCTCACATGAATAAAGTAAGGAATGTACTGTCCCTTTTTGCCCTTCTGAGAAGAATTCTGCAGTATAGATGTCCATGGTGGTTCTCCCCACGTTGGTCAAGTATTTTCCATATTGTCAAAGAAGTAGCATAAGCTGGATGTCTGAAACAATAAAAATGTGTTTTCTCCGTCCACAAGCTAGATGCAAAGTGACCAAACTCATTGCAGTGTTAATGGTGGTCTCTCTTCTTGGTTTGCATATGGGTATCTTCTTCTGACTTTTCCCCTGAGTATGTCTGTG
>PVJX010004370.1:0-57509 GCA_004027295.1 Dolichotis patagonum
TGATAGTAGCTCAAGAAAGTACTATATATATATATATATAGAGAGAGAGAGAGAGAGAGAGAGAGAGAGAGAAAATAACTATATATAGGGAGAGAGAAAGTAACTATATATATATATATAAAGTAAATATATATATATATAAAGTAAATATATATATATATAAAGTAAATATATATATATAAAACCAGGGATCAAACTCACGACCTCATACTTGCGAGGCAGGCACTTGTGCTACGGAGCTATATCCCCAGCCCCTAAACATATTTTTGTTACCAGCAGAGCAGAACTAACCATATGTGGTAAAAGAAATGGCCATTTAAAAATCCAGTCCTAAATTTTGTGTCCACAGATAATGCTTCTTCTAATATTTGTATCATTTACTTCTTGATATGTTTTCTTTACCTAAAACTTTATTAGTAATTACTTCCATTTATTAGGTGCTTATTATATGCTAGAATGTACATATATTCAATTAGTACTTAACCAATTAAGAAGATTAAATTATATCACTTTTTTGCATTTTACCTTAATATGAGGAACTTGAATCTTAAAGAGGTTACTTAGCTACAGTCATTCGGCTGGTAAGTAGAAGATCTAGAATTTAAACTCAGATCTGTGAGTCTTGAAAGCGTATGTAAATTCCACATTGCCAATAAAATTTGAAAAGACTAAACTCTCATTCATTATGTCCAGCATCATCTTTTTCTACCTCTGTACTTTTGCCTTGTAGCACTGTAACCCTTTTTCTCTGGAAAAATATATCAACACCAGGGCATTAAAATCAAGGTCCGAGAATGAGTCATGTATTGTCAAATGTCAAGACACAACATGCAAATTTAACAGAAGAAAAGAAACGATTGTTTCCTAGCCTGACTCTTCCACCTCACTCACCTCCACCAAAACCTGACAAACAGAAAGATGAAGTCGAGACACTGCCTAGGGGTCCTCCCAGGCAGAAGTGTTTTCTGCATTCCTCACTACTTACCCTCTATGACCTCCCTACCAAGGATAATTTTACCAGTAAGGAGAAGGGTCCAAACGCTTGGTGAGCTGTTTAACTGCAAAGAAATCTCCTAAATACACCTCCCTTTTGCTTTTTCAGTATGACATGTGAATTTTATTTGAAATCAGATATCCCAAATGATAAGAGCAACTGAAATGTGCTTAATTCCCCTTCAAGAACAACTTTGAGCTTTCTTTAGTCCCAGGAGAATAGACTTTCAAATCTATTTCAGAAAACTGATACCAGCGGCAATTAAAATCAAAAGATGGCAGAGTAGAATGCGCCCACCTAGAAAATATTATTTCCTATATTCAGATCACCCACTTTACAGTTTGTGACAGAGAGATTTTGCTCATTTTAATCATATGCTATTAATCTTATAATACTCAGACCTTGGTGACCACAAACACAGGGTAAGCTAAATACATCAAAACAGAAAACTGTGAGTAAATATTTGAAAGCAGGTTATTGAAATACATATATCAAAATTAGAAAAGACATTTCCCTCATTGCTCTTTCCTTCTCACACACCCCTGGGAGATGAGCATCCCCAGAGATCACGGGCAGCAGTGGGCTGAGCCCCACTCTACAGCAGAGTCGAGCAGGGCAAGGTAGAGACCTGGTGTGAGGAGCCATCATAGCAGGGCCACCAATATTCTCTCCTAAACTCTTTGATGTACCCTGGCCGACAACCCTGCAGAATACGCAAGAATCCCACACGGATGAACTTCAGATTACATATGCTCAGCCTCTCCTATGAGCCAGCCCTCCGTGCCCTGTATGGAAAGCAGTCCTCGAACCCATGCCGTCTCGGTCTCTGTCTCTGTCTCTGTCTCTCTCTTCTCTAATGTCTCCTCTCTCTCACTCTCTGAATTTTACCTTTTTAATAGATAAATCTAGGTGAAAGCAGGAGTTATTATGTTCTCCAACCACAACCCATAGTTTTGTCATCCTTTGAGGGGACCACAGTATGATGATTTTCTAATTCTAAGATTTATTCCATTTTAGCGGCTATACTTTTAAAGGGAAAAACATGCTTTTCTTCAAAGTTGAATCATTTTTTAAATTTAGTGTATTTTAAAATTATATTATCATTCTCTTTGATGCTCAAATTTTCCAAATTAAGCCAGATGGAGAAAACCATTTATTTCAAAAAATGAGTCAAGATTAAACTTTACTACAGCATAGTCAAATAATCTGTAAGAAATACATAGGTGTATGGTAATATTTCCACTTGCATTTAACATTGTCATGACTATATTTTAGCAATTTCTTGCATCGCATCAAGGAGTAGATCTACTGATTCATCTAAGTTTATTATTTAAAAGGTACTAAAGTCATGCTACATGTGATTCCAAACTATCCAATAAACTATGCATCAGAATCAGTAAAACTATTATATAAATAAATCTAACACTTCTTTAACTGCTAAATTTTAACTTCTGATTTGAAACTAGAGAGTCAAATAAAGAGTCCTGAAATCATCTCACATTATGTTAATTCTTAACTCTGTATTGAAACTCACTTCAGTATTGTTGAGATTTATAACCACATTAAAGATTTATAACTACATTAAAGATTTTAAGACTGGACATCAAAATTAAAATTCTAAAACTGTCATAATGATACTGAATTTTGGTTTAGGGTACTTTCTTGAGACTTTCATTTCAATTGTTTCTTGATTTATCACCATGCCTAGTTTGTGACTACTGAATTTGGAGTATTCATCTAATATGAGAATAGTAAAATAAAAGCTTCACAATGCCTTAATTTTGTTAACAAGTTTTGCTTTTTGGAACTTTTACATGAACCCTGCCAAGGTTTTCTGAGATGAACAATCAGTTTAAAATCATCTTATTATTATTGAGATAATGGTTTGTTACTAACTTGTTCATGTAACAGAATTATTTTAATATCTTTATATGATACAAATATTGGTTTCTTACAAGTTAACTCTTGTGTGTTTTATGATGTATTATAAAACATAAAGAATGTTCAATTAAAAAACTTTTTAGGTGTGATTTTGCCTACCGGTAATGTTAATACCTTTACAACAGAAATTGCTCTCCCTTCTAAAAGGGAAGAGCCATGGAGACAGAGATTGGTTACTACTGAAATAATTCAAAGACCCAAAAAAGCATCTGGAATACAATGGTCACTCAATAAATATTTGTTGATCCATACACATCATCTGAACATAGTGCAATGAAACTGGAAATCAATGGCAAAAGAAACCACAAAAACTACATAACCATATGAAAATTAAACAGCACCCACCTGAACAACCAAGGGGTCAGAGAAAATTAAGGAAAAATTAAACAGTATATATAATTAAATGAAAATATTGATACAATATATGGGAATTTATAAGAAGCAAGGAAAATAGTCCTAAGAGGAAAATTTATAGTGGCAAATTCTCATATCAGGAAAGCAGAAAGAGCTCAAATAAAAAACTTAATGTTGAACCTCAAACTCCTAGAAAAAGAAGAACAAATCAAACCCAAAGATCATACAACAGAGAAAATTATAAAGATAAGAGCAGAAATTAATGTAGTTGAGGCTAAGAAAACAATACAAGCAATCAACAAATTGAAGAGTTGGTTCTTTGAAAAATTCGATAACACTGATAAATCCCAGCCAGCCTTATTGAAAAGAGGAAAGAAAAGACTCAGATGCAAGCATGAAATGCTTAGGAATGAAAAGGGCAAAACCACAATGGATCCTGTAGAAATCCATATGATCATTAATACCTACTTCAAAAACCTGTATGCTAATAAAATGGAAGACACAAAGTAATTGGAAAGATTCCTACACACATATTAATTACCAAAACTGAATCAAGAATATACAAAAATTCTAAACAACAAATATTCTAAATAACCCAAATCAGTCAATATAACTGAAAATATAAGTAAAAACCTACCAACAAAGAAAAGCCCAGGCCTGAATGGAGTCACTGCTGAATTCTACAAGAAATTTAGAGATCTAATTCCATTAATACTGAAACTCTTTAATGAAATTGAAAAAGAACATTTCAACACTTGCAAAATCATTCCTGGAAGCAAGTATTACCTTGATACCAAATTAGAGAAGAACCTACCAAAAAAGGAATCTACAGGCCAATCTGATAAACACAGATTCAAAAATCTTCAGTAAGATACTGGCAAACAGAATGTGGCAAATCATCAAGAAGATTATACACTATGGCCAAGTACAATTCACCCAGGGGTGCAGGAATGGTACAACATACACAAATCAATAGATGTAATCCACCATATTAACGAGCCAAAGACAAAAACCACATAATCATATAAATAGCTGCACAAGAAGCATTTGACAAAGTCCAACATCCATTCATGATTAAAAAAAAAAACCTACAAAAAATTGGAACAGATGGTCTTTATCTCACTCTGATAAAAGCCATCTATGGCAAACCAATAGTTAACATCATATTACATGGTCAAAAGCTGAAAGCCTTCACTCTAAAGTCAGGAAGAAGACAAGGATGTCCATTGTCCACTCAAGGATGTCCACTCCTATTTAATATAATTCTAGAAATATTAGCCAGTGCAATTAGACAAGAGAAATAAATAAAGGAATAAAGATTGGAAACAAGTTAAATTATCATTATTTACAAATGACATGACACTCTATGTAGAAGACCCCAAAAACTCCACTAAAAGACTCTTAGATTTAATAACCAAATTCAGTAGTGTAATTAGATACAAAGTAAACACTCACAAATCAGTATCATTTCTGTATACAAACCACAAATTCACTGAGAGAGAAATTAGAGAAACCACACTCTTCACACTAGTTCCCCCCAAAAAAATGAAACACTTAGGAATCCACCTAACAAAGAAAGTAAAAGGTTTATACAATGAAAATGGTAGTGTTCTTTAAAAGAAGATTAAAGATAAGATCAGAAAATGGAAAGATATCCCTTGCTCATGGATAAGAACAGATGTGGTGAAAAATGGCCATACTCTGAAAATTGTTATGCATATTTAATACAATACCAACCAAAATACCACTAGCATTATCTCATAAAACTGCAGAAAAACATTCCTAAAATTCATTTGAAATCAGAAAAAACCTAGAATAGCAAAAGTATTTCTGGGCAACAAAGGTAACACAGGGGCATCACAATCCCTAACGTGAAACTACACTGTAAAGCTAGTGTGATAAAATCAGCATTGTACTGCCAAAACAACAGACTTGAGGATCAGTGGAAGAGAATGAAAGATGCAGACACAATTCCAAACACACTCAGCCAGCCACTTTACCTTTGATAAAGGGGTCAAACGTGCACAGTGGAAGAAAGATAGCCTCTTACTAAATGGTTCTGAAAAAAACTGGCTCTCCACATGCCTAAGACTAAAACTAGAACCATATCTATCACCAGGCACTAAACTAAAGTAAAAATGGACCAAAGATCTAAGTATTAAAACTTAAACACGAAATCTACTGGGAGAGACAGTAGGTAGAAATCTTGAAGACAGGTTTTGAAAGAGAGCTCATGAACAAAACTCAGACTGCATGGGAAATATTACAAAAAACCAACAACTGGAATCTCATCTTAATAAAAAGCATTTGAGCATCAGAATAAATCACCAACAGAGTGAAAAGACAACCCACAGAGTGGGAAAAACTTTAGCTAACTGTCCCTCAGATAAGGGACTTATCTCTAGAACATATGAAGAACTGAAAAAAAATCAGATCCTCCAAATTCAAAAATTCAATCCAAACATGGGCAACTGAAATTAATATGCATTTCTCAGATGAAGAAATACAAATGGAAAATAAATATACAGAAAATGTTCAACATCACTGGTCATTCAAGAGATGCAAATTAAAACAATACTGAGATTCCATCTCACACAGAAAAAATGGCTATCATCAAAAAATCAACCAATAACAAATGATGGATGGGATGTGGGTAAAAAGAAACACTTCACTGTTGGGAATGCAGACTGATACAACCACTGTGGAAATCAGCATGGCAATTCCTCAGAACTCTAAGATTAGAGATCCCATTTTACCCTGCTATTCCCTTTCTGAGCAGTTTCCTAGAACAATTAAAAACATCATACCACAGCAATGTATGTGTGCCCATGTCTATAGCAGCACAACTTGTAACATCTAAATCTTGGAAACAACCCAAACGCCCATCAAGTGAGGAATGAATGAAAAAGGTGGTATTTTTATACTATGAAGTACTACTCAGCCATAAAGAAGGATAAGCTTGAGACTTTATGGGTAAGTGGATGCAGCTTTAGACCATACCCATAAGTGAAATAAGTAAGACTTCTATGTGTAACCATCATAATGTCTCCCTGGTGTTAGAAAATGAAGGAGTAAATAAGGTCCAAATTGTACAATTGATATTGTGAAATGGGAGGAAATTGTTCAAAAAGAAAAAGGAACTAGACTAGATGGGGAAACACAAATGGAAGGAAGGGAAAAATAAATACAAGATAGTTATATCACTAGATTCTCTTAGGTCACTGAAAAGAAACTTTTGTGCTAAATAATGTTTGGAGCATTTTTGATGCCTATATCTTGTACCTTAAAGATAACAATATGCAATGTATTATTATTATTCTCTTTTTATATTGTTATGAAATTTTGGGGGTTTTCCACAAAATAAAAAATAAATACATATTTGTTGAATGGCTACTAGGTGAATGGAACAAATCAACATGGACCTATATTTAACAAAAGAGCAATTGTGAAGAAGAAAAAAAAACATTTCCCATTGAGAAGAGACTTTATTTTAGCTGACTGCCCAGTAAAATTTTTTGTTTTTTCATTTAGTAAGAATATTTTTTTCTATTTTTCATACAGAGTTGGGAATTGAACCTTGACTTTGTCATGCTAGGTGAGTGCTCTAGCCACTGAATTATACTGTCTGCTCTGGGTAGTTTTAGAAGAGATGCTTTCAGCATTACTGTGCAAGTAAGTACCTTCCCTGGCATTGGTTCCAAGTGTTCTTACCCAGTCTTTTGAATTTTATTTCAATAAATTATTGTAAGTTTGAATTTTAATTGTATTAGTTTCTTGAGAACTGTTTCTTGTATGTAAGTAATCCAAGCATAAGGTGAAACAAAAATTCAAAAAGATGGTATAAACAATATGGAAAATATTTTCAGAGTGATTTTAAGCAAGAAAAGAGGTAGCCTCAACATATCTTACCAATTTTTTTGCTAGAAAGATTTTGGAATTAATTCTTAGGACTCGACATTATTGCTTATACTATCTTTTCTCAAAAGATGTACACTAATCTTCTACACTCAAATTTCTGCCAAAAAAAAAAAATAGCAATCCTGGGTTTGTTAGCATAAAATAATCTAAATTAGGAGTGCATACACTTCTCTGAGTTCTAGAACCTTTAACTTTCATTGAACATCTCTACTTGGATATTTTATCATGTAGTAAGTTCCATCTCCGTGAACCCAAATGCATGATATTCACCTCAACCTGTACCCCAGTTTTCTGTATCTTTTTGAGCACGAGCATCAACGCCTTCCATTGGACAACCCTGTCCAACATTTCTCACTCACTGCCAGGTCCAGTGTATAGCTCAGCTCTACTGTTATATTATTCTTGAGCAGTCTATGTCTCTCAGACTGGGTGCAAACCCTTTAGTCTCTGCTATGCTAGTTTATCATCTGAACTAGTGGCCTACCAGTATCCACTCTTGCCTTTCTGTCAAATAATTCTCCAAGAAACACAGGAAAGGATTTTATGAAAATCTGATCATACAATTTCTCTGCATAAACATACCACTAGCTTCCTCTTTTCTTTAGATAAATATCAAAATCCTTAATATGACTTATATAGCCCAACAAAATTTCACCATACTTATTTCTCTAAACCCAGCACACACTCTTTCTCCAACTCTGCACTCCTCAGACTTTCCCCCACCTCAGACCTTGCCATACGCAGTTCTATGCAAAATGTTTTTCCTTGCAACTACTATTTTGGATCTTTGAGTAGTTAATACTTCTATAATCTTGTATAGCTTAGGCTGGGGATTTGGTTCAGTGCATAAGCATTTGCCCGGCAAGCATGAGGTCATGAGTTTGATCCCTACTACCGAAAAAAAAAATAATCTTGTAGACCTTAATTCAAAAATCTTGGGGCTGGGGATTTAGCTCAGTGACATAAGTGCCTGCCTTGCAAAAATCTTTTAATTTCCTTGACCACAGATGACCCCCTCCCTCAGTATTCAGTTATATAGAAACCAGGACTTCGATTTCTTGACAGTTACCTTGTTTGGTAATTAATAGTCAGGTTTTATTATTACCTGTGCCTAGCACATTTGTCTAATACTTTGTGTTAGCTCAATATTCTTAATTGATAAACAAGTGTGTTATAGATAGATAGCAAATAATTTCAGGACTTTATGTTAGCATGGTTGCTTGCAATACAGGTAGAGTAAAAGTAGATTGAAATACCTTTCTAGGATGATATGAACATGTTGGTATTAATTATATCACAAATATGACTTATCAGTAGTGTATGAGAGTATGACTTCCTGAGAAAGACTTGGCAGAAACAATGAAAAAGAAGATCATCAGGATCCAAAGCTGCAAAAAAAAAAAAAAAAGAAACTGCTTGTGATAAAAACACATTATTAGATCTGTCAACAAGAAAATCATTAGTTATCATGGAAATTGATTACCCAGAGTCTGAGTGAATCACAGAAAGTTAAAGGGTGAAGAGAAATGGAGATAATACTTACCACTCCTCAGTAAACTCACATCATGAATATGTAGTTAACTTAGCAATGCAAATTTAATAATTTAATTTCATCTATGCTAAGCAGTTGCATCTAAACAACAACAACAATTTCAGATGAGGGATAAAAAATATCAAGTCTCAAGTCACAATGACTAATGAAGATAGAAGATCAAATGCAGGATGAACTGATAACATACCAGATTAGTGAAATCTTCAAGTCAATTAATTATGTTTTAAGACACGTATGTGTGTTTGTACATGTGCACATGCTTTTGTTTTTTATTTGCTTGTTTTGTATATTTGATTGTGTTTTTTCCAATATAGGAGACTGAATCCAGGGCCTTTCCACTAAGCTACATTCCCAAGACTTTTTCTTTTATTTTCTGTTTTGTGATAGGATCTCACTAAGTTGTAAAGTTTTCCAGACTGGAAGTAAACTTCCAGTTCTCCCACCTTAGCCTCCCAAAGTGCTGGGATTATAGCCACATGCCACCACAGTTTTATCTTTTAACAAAGAATCTTCCTAAGACCAAAAAGGGTTCTAAAAATCAGAACATTTCATAGAATTCTTTTTCTTTTTGGTCCTGGGAATTAGACCTAGAGCCTTGAACATGTTAATCAAGCACTCTAAAACTGAGCTACGTGTCCAGCCCAAGAGTGTGTTTTATACAAAAGCTCTAAAGAAAAAATATGCTGTATCAGACACATATAAATTATTCCTAATAAAATATCATTAAACATTGCCCCAAAATAACATCTTTTTGAGAAAAAATCAAATTAAATGCATAATGTATTAGACGGTTTTCCTATGCCTTGGACACAATATCTCACACCCACAACTTAAAGGAGCAAAAAGTTAATTTAGCTCGTGGTTTCAGGGAACTCAGTCCATGGTCCACAAGCCCAAGGCTAGAATATCATGGAAGAAGAGCATGGTGGAGTGAAGGTGCTTAGTTCACAGTGGCCAGGACGTAGAGCAGAGGAACACCATCAAAGAGGAAGGGGTGAGGGATCGAATATAGCACCCAAGTTCACACCACTCTGACCCACCAAAGATACCTAGAAGTGTACTCCACCAGTGCCCTGGGTGGCTTCCAAGCCCGTCAAGTTGACACAATCAAGCTTAACTCTCATATGTAATTTTTGCTAAACAATGATCTTCAAAATAAAATTAAGAAAAATTAATATTATCAATTCTTTGACTTTTTAAGCTTATTCCTTAAGTGCTTAAATTCTCAGAAATCATATCAAATTTGAGAAAATATTTAAACCTAACTCAACCACTCACTTCCCTTCCTGCTATTCCACCTATAATAGTAAAGGCTGGGAAAGGCACTTGGTCCTAACCTAACATTAATACCTGAGGGAGTCCGGATATACAACTTAATCTCACAAGTAATTATTGACTCCCACATCACTGTTTTAATCAACGTGTCTAAACTTGAACACAAAGCCATTTCAGCAGTATGTTGAGTTGGTTACAAATGAGACACCTCTTTGCATGCAATGGTTTAATTTTAGAAGGTTCTTTTTTTTAAGTGCCTTTAAGCTAACAAAGAAATATATAACACCTTGGCAGAATTCATTCACTTAATAACTAGGTATAGTTCATTAAAATGTCTCTGGTAAGCAAGAACTGGACACTACTGGTATTATATAGTATACAAACCAATTTTGCTTTGCTTTTTAAAGATGGAACCTCTGTTATAATTGAACTATGTATGACAACATTAAACAACGAGCTTCAATGGTGGAAAAAATTTGATAAAATGAAGTAATAAATTATTATATGTCTAAATGAAACATAACCTGCATGAACACATGGATAAGTTCAAATTGTCTAGCACATACAGTCTGAACTGAGTTGAGTTGTGTGAAAGAGAAACCTTGAGTATTAATGTAGAAAGCAAATAGTTTACATGGGCACATCAATCCTAATCTTATAATTAAATCATTCTTTGATCCCATCTCCCTCTATCCAGGAATCATTTAAATACAACTTTTTTCAAAGCAAGGTATCTATAGGAATTTTGGATATTTTTCAGATCCATTTTTATTTGTGACAATATTTTGGAGACCCTCTTGGCTTACAGATGGGCCAAAGGCCACACCACTGAATTTTTAACAACCCCTCCCTGGATATTTATATAGATAAAAAATGTAAAATAATTATTCCAAGTTATGCAACTAATTATGTTTTGCATATAAAGGTCTGGAAATATGACCAACCAGGTAACAAAAAACTCCACCAGTACTCAGATTATGGTTTCTAAACACCATATCCCAATAAAAAGAATGAGTACTTCCTTAAGAAATAATATATATAGGAGAAAAGTTGTTCAGGGTAAAACTGGAATGTGTTGTCACCTCAGAAATCAAAACTTCTGAAAAAGACCACATCCATGTCAAATAGATGCAGAAGCTTCCATTAGCCAAAGATAAAGCTTAAGTATCAATAGAAAGAGTAACTATTATGGACCAAAACAAATTATGTTTAAATCCATACATTTAGAATAATAAACTTTAAATCACCAGTTATTTTTGGAAAATGCCATGGACTCAACCCATTATCTTAAAAACTTCTAAATAAATTTGAAAACATAGTATTTATCTTGTCTTTCTCATATGTACCTAGAAATCAAGTAGACAATGAGGAAATGTTTCTCTCTATAGAAATGTTTACTAGTAGATGAAGAAGAGATGGTAAAATTAAAATATCACCACTTTTGCAATCCCTAAAGAAATAAAAGATCTAAGAAATAACTGCCAATGATTTCTAGAATCCTAGAAAGAAAGACAAGCAAATTATGTGTCTCTTGGTGGAAAGACAATAGTACTTATGAAATATTTTGGTCAAAATATTAGACTAGAATCAAACTCAGATTCTAGCTCTAAATATAAAATTACAAGAAACACAAGTGACAGAGGGAAATGTTAAATATCATAAAGAAGAATTCAGTAAAATCCAGACTTCAGAGAACTATAGAATACCCCAATTCCCAAAAATATAAGTAAATAAATTGAAAGGAAAAAAGAGGAAAGAGAAAAAGGGAAACTAGATTGAGACATTACAAACTGATATGGTATCAGTTTCAATGAATCACAACATACTCACCTGACTTTCAGCCTTATTCAAATAAACAAACAAGAAATATCAGTTTAAAAAGAAACAAAAACCTGTATTTGTAAAAATTAGGACAGATGTCGCCAAGGGCTGATACGTGTCTCCTCAAAATTCATGTAAAGATTCTGACTCCCAGGACATCAGAATATGAATATATTTGGAGATAGCATCTTTAAGGAGGTTATTAAGTTAAAATGAGATCACTAGAATGGGCCCACCCTAACCCAACTGACGTCCACATAAAAGGAGAAAATTTGGATACAAAAATAGACATGAATGGCCTGTGGTTACAGAGGGATAATCATTTAAACAGGCAGTAAGAGCATAGCCAGATGCAAGAGCAGTTATGGGAGAAACTAAAACTGCAAGAAAATAAATTTCTGCTGTTTAAACCAGTAAGACTGTAGTATTCTGTTATGTCAGCCCTAGTACACAAATACAGATGTTAGAATGATGAATATGGCTACCATGTGATTAAATTTAAGAAACCCATGGAGATACGTGTGTTAGCTTTCCCAGTACTAGGAAACAAACTCCAACACCCACAATCTAAAGGAGGAGAGGGCTAATTTGGCTCATGGCTTCAGGGGATTCAGTTCATGGCTCCGAGGCAGAAATATGGTGAAATCTGTAGCAAAATTCAAATCTAGTTCACTATTTACTTTCTCTTTCTTCCAGCTTATAAACTCTGCACCCTATCAAAGACATGGTTGTTATAATTCCAAATTTCAGCTGTGTTTACACTCACTTCATCTTGTATACATTAAAAGCATGTTGTGTTTCATGCTGTAGATATCTGGGCTCCAGACAGAAGCAAATGTTTCATTATCTTAACTCAATGGTCCAAGACAAGTGTGCTATTGTATTACATGTGAAATGTCATCTTTTAAGTCCATAAAAGGTGAGCTATGAAGTGAGCCATCTGGAAAACACAATGTAGAATATAATTATGACACAATTTTATGCTTTTGTTTCCAGTTAGTCCTTGTGTGACTGCTTCTATATACTATTTACTGTTAGGGACATTGGCTCTCAAGTCACACAAGTCAGATCCACTTCCAACAATCATTAGCTAGTATATATGTTACTCAGTTTCTCTGATCCTTTAGTCTTATCTGCAAAGCCAAGATGGATGCTGCCTAAAAGTTTTATGAAAGTTAAGTGAAGTAATGCCTGAAACAGCATACCCAGAAGGGTGATTTTCTGCCCTTTTTGTAAATGTACAAAACACTATTCTTTATAGGGAGAATATTAGATAACTCAGTAAGATTTGGAAACTGGGTTGAACAGTTCGTGTTGCAAACAAGTCCACTGAGTTTCTATGTAACTTCATTTTTATTTCAAGGAGAAAAATAAGCATTGGAAGATCAGTTTTGAAGTTTCTAGATTCTCAGTTTGGAGCGTGTTAGGACCACCCATCCAAGCGGATCAAGGAGGCGCTGTCCGTGGTGCTAGTATCCGAGGCTGCCCCTGCAACATTTGTAGTTCACAAAATTCTTTTTAATCACTTTGTTTAGTGAAGCTCACATACCTGCCTCTTGGGAAACTCTCAGCCATTCTGTTCACTAATGTCTCCCTTGTCTTACTACATTTCTTCCATGTATATTGCAAAGAAAAATTAGTCCTTTCCATTCTCTTATCAATTCCAACCTATTTTTATAAATTAATTAATAATGTGATAATGGAGGTTGAACCCAGGGCCTTCACAATAACCTACATTCCCAAGCCCCTCTTTATATTTTTACCTTGAGACAGAGTCTCACTAAATTACCCAGGCTGGGTTCAAACTTGAAATCTTCCTGCCTTAGCGTCCCAGAGTGCTGAGATTACAGGTATGTACCACCACATCTAGGAACAGTAAGTTTCCAAACATATTGGCTATGCCTACCACTTAAGGAAGTGACTCCAAAATTGGTTCACACTCTCTTTTCCTGATCTTTTTATAAGTTGCAGAGAAACTCGAAGTTGAAAATGAGTGCACAGGAACCAGATCATTTCTGATTTTATTTTTAAAGAGATTCTTCAGTTTATCCTTATTCTAAAAGACTCCCTACACCTTTACTCTAAGTTGTTTCTCTCCTCTTTTTAAATTTTATTTTTTATTTTCCCCTCCTTTTCAATCCCAAATGATCATACAGGTGTATCTGTCAATAAAGCTATTGTGTTAAACTGAAATTCTCTATGAGATTTTAGTGTCACCACAGAGACTTCCTTTTTTATTCTTTTTTATTTTAAAGAGAGAAAGAAAAAATGACAATAAAACAGTTTCAAGACAGGCTAATAGAATAGTAACAATAACTAATATATTGCATATTGCTATCTTCATAGTAGTTATTCAGCATATAAGATATAGGCATGAAACATTGTCCAAACAATATAAATTCATATCTTTTTTAATGAACTAAGAGAAACTAGTTTTATAACTATCAACTATTATTTTTATATATTATATACATATATTATATATAATTCTTTTCTTTTCCTTCCTTTTCCTTTTCCCCTATTTCAGTTTCTCTTTTCTTTTGAAATTTTTCTTCCCAAATTACAATATCTATTGTACATTTTTTATTTAATTTATTCATTCAGTTTCTCACACTAGTGAATCAATAAGATATTTACACATGTGGGTCTGATCTATTTCACTTACAGGTATGCTCTCAAGTTGCATCCATTTACCTATAAAAGTCTTAAGTCCATCCTTCTTTATGACCTAGTAGTACTCCACTATACATTTTAAAAACCATATCTTTTTTAACCACTCCTCAGTTGATGGGTATTTTGGTTGTTCCCAAGATTTTGAAAAAATTGTGTTCCTATAAATGCGGGTACACATATATTGCTGTCATATGCTTTTAATTCTTCTGAGAAGATACTCAGAAAGAGAATAGCTGGGTCAAAAGGAACTGTTAATCTTAGTTTCTTAAGGAATTGTGAAGACTTTCTTAAAAATTAGGGTCCATATGTTACTCAGCTGTGGACTCCTGAATATATGACATGTTGAGTTAGGTTTTATTGAACTACATTTAATTACTGGATCCATTAGAAAGAAGGCCCCAACAATATTTTTCTTTCCAACACTTTTAAAAGTCAATCTTCTGTGTTACATGGGACTATGCCCTAAATTTCAAAATAGGCTTTTCTGATGAAAATATCCATGTTCACCACATCCATTAACATCAGTCTGATAACTCTGCCTCTCATGTACTGGCAAAATACCAGCGTCATTTATTTTTAAAGGTTCTGGTTTCCCACCACCCATCTTTTTCTTCCTTCACTCATTCTACTTGAGCATGATGACTAGTTCCCAAGACAGACAAAAACAGCTTGTCTATATCTTTCCTCTAGAAGGAGATTAGTACTCCTGTAGGATGGGAACAGGGGAGAGGTTGGAATTAATACTGGCCCCTTCCCTTCTGTATCCAGTTAAAGTTTCAGCCCTGTTGAGATTTAAAGAGTAGACCATCCCCGCCAACCACCACTCTCATGACAAGACAGCTTTCCCTTATCCTGCTGGGGAGGTCTGAGCTAAAAATCTGTTGGAAAAAGCATGTCCTCTCAGTTTTGAATAAAAAAGGGAATTGGCCTTCCTGTTAAGCAAAACATTCAAGTGATCGTGTAACTAAGAAGTGTTCAGTGCGGAGAGAGGGCCGCTCTCGTGCGGTTTTTAGGTAACATATAACGTGTGGGTCTCTTCTGATTTCAAGATAGTATCAGCTGTAATGTTTTAAATCTTTAAAGCAATAAATATGTTGAGTCAAACTTACTGAGGAAGATCAGGAGAGAAAGAAGCACTCAACCTTTAATTCTTCAGAAGAGCGTTTAATGACAGGTTCAGCCAGTTTAATGCCAGGCCCAGTATCACACCAGTGTTTTATTATGTTTCATTAATACTGTATAAATGACTTTTATTACTCATGATAAATAAAAACCAAATACGTACTGATACTCAGATAGGTGAAAGCACAAGGAAAGAATCTCTGTAATGATAACACGAAACTGCGATCTTAGTTTTTCTGGCGTTGCTATTTGGGATTTTTGTGTGCTTACAGAATGTATTTCTGTATGTATTTATCAAGAAGGGGTCTCATTATCTTAATCAGGCTTATGTCGAATCCCTGAACTCACCAGAACCTGCCGTATTTTTATTTACTTATGGAATGTATCCATAATTCAATGTTAAAAAGAATGCAGACCCGGACTCTTGGGGGCTTTTCACTATTTTCCTGGTCGGCCAATTCTAATAAGAAGACACACCCAGAGGAAAATGGCTTAAGGTCCTGCACGCTGTGCAGCTGGCGAGGCTCCAGCGCTGCCTGGGGATGCGCTCACTCTGCGAGCCAGGCGCCGAACTGTCACTTTCAGATCTTTTGATAAAGTAAGAGTTACTTTCAAAGGTTTTCTCTCAGCCTTTCGATTACAGGGGAACTAACTTCTCCAGAATAAAACTGGCTGGCCTCGCGCTAAAAGAACAGAAGTCCTCTGCTCCGCCTGCTGGGGATCCGGAGACGAGTGCCCGGAACCAACAATTTCACTCAGAGCCCTGCTGCACTGGACGCGCAGTCCGCAGCGTCGCGGACGTGCACTGCGCGCCCCCGCCCCGTGTGGCGCATGCGCCCCAGAACTCCCCACCCCCACCTCCCACCCTTGCCCCACACTGCCCTGCCCCCGCCGCTGTGACGTAACACGGGCTGCGGGCCTGGCCTCCCAGCCGGCCCAGTGGGAGGTGCTGCGCGGGACCCGAGGAAGGCAACGCCCAGTCCCAGACAGGGGGCGTGTCTTAGGGCGGGGCTTAAGGGGGCGGGGCGAGCCGGGCCACCCGGCGCAGCTGGGAGCCCAGCTCATTCCTGGCCGGCTCCCCAGGCCAACGGAGCTGGGCAGCGCGCGAGGCTCTCTTCCTGGGAAGGACAAGAGAGCGTCTGCAGGTTCTCGGGCATAGGAAAAGCCCGGAGCTAACCACGGGCCCCTAGGCCCCTGCAAGGCCACCAAGCCTCAGCAAGAGTGCGACTGTGCCAAAGCTGACGGGGCTCTCCCGTGAGGGCAGCGCGCCGGAGGCGAGGGAGAGTCGCCCAGCTCAGCGTCAGCGGTGGATTATCCGGGCCGCTCTGGGTCCGAAGGCTGCGCAATGCGAGAGGAGGACAAGGGTGCGCTCGGTGGTGGCGGCGGCGATGCGGACCTGGCCAGCGCCGCGGCGCGAGGACAAGTGGAGAAGGTGCGGCAGCTCCTGGACGCCGGCGCAGATCCCAACGCAGTTAATCGCTTCGGGAGGCGCCCGATCCAGGTAGCTGGGCCCCGGGCCTCGCCGGCAGGGGGCGCATGGCGCGCCTCCGCGGTAGCTCCCATGCCCTAACCTCCATCGACCTAGACCTGGGCAGCAGTCTCCCCTGCTGCAAGCGCGGAGCTCACGCTGAGGCAGGTTTTTACCCAGCGGAAATCCCACAGGAAGGAATTGGAAGGGGAAAGGAGAAAAAAATTGCTTCCATTTGTTGCAGTTTTCGGGGATCGAACTTAGGCATGAGGCATACTAGGCAAGTGCGTTACCACTGACTACACCCCTAGCCCTAGATGTCTTTTTAATTATGGAAAAAGAAATCAGTATTTGTTCTGCCATCTTATCAGAGATGTAAGGGAGAGATTCAGTGGGAGCACAGGGGAAAAGGTAAAGTCAGGGAGGAGGACTGTTTTGTCCGTCTACTTTCTATGATAAAGATAATAAATTACAAGTTGCACAATCTAGATTAGAGGAAGGAATTCATGTAACAAAATCATGTTACATGAAGCATACTCACCGTAAACTTAATTTTAAACAGCTGTATGAAATGTCTGAGTTTTTTCCTCACAAAGGCTAGTCGAATTCAAAGGAATTAAACAAAATTCCTCAACTACCGTACTTAATTCCTTTTATTTTACGTTAGTAGTGTCTCTTAAGTGATACAAGGAAGAAAAAAATATGCTTCTATAGTTTTTGATTGTTTATCACACTCAGTACTTGAAATACAAAACATTCCTACAGCAACTGTTAGGTCTGTTTTGAATGGCAGAGGGATTTCATAAACAATTAGTCTCTCCATTGTTAATATACACATTCAGATTTTCAACTAATAATTCTGCTTTAATAATGTTTTTAATTCTTTTAAAATGTGAGGTTATTAAAAATGTGAGATGATTGTGTAAATTACTCTGACTGTTATGGTCAAATTTGGCACTCACCCATCATCCCTCTGCAGAACTAAGTGGATATTAAAGGGTTTGTTAATAAGATTCATTTTAAGGGAAATGTCCATTCCTTTTGAGACCTTAGAAAACTGGTATAACAAATAAGGGACATTCTAAAGCAACAAAAATATTGTAAAGTGGTTCTTAGAGACTTAAAATGTTATTAATTATACAAACAAGTCTTATTTACAATTTTAGTTCACCATATTCTGTGATACTAAGAACCACTTTTTTCCCCATTCTTTGATATGTAAGATAGCCTTTAGATTATTA
Organism: Dolichotis patagonum; assembly: GCA_004027295.1. Taxonomy (NCBI): domain Eukaryota; kingdom Metazoa; phylum Chordata; class Mammalia; order Rodentia; family Caviidae; genus Dolichotis; species Dolichotis patagonum. The sequence goes on from PVJX010004370.1 coordinate 18,360, forward strand.
CTAGAAATGATAACTTACAGTTCTCATAGTCTTTAAGGAAGAAAATGAATTTTTTTATGTTCATAAGACAAAAAAACTTAGACATTTACTGCCTTTCAACCTATGGTAAATTTGAAAGCACTTAAACCTACAAAACAAATGACTGATGTTGACATTTAGTTACCAAAAATTATTATTATGTTTATTATTAACATAAAAGCAAATGATTGCAGAATGTACATGTATACAAATGGATGCTATAAACATTGATTTTTTTAATAAAAATTATACATCCTTCTGATCTAACTGCTAGCCTCCAAGTTCTTTTTATGGAGAAAAATATTTGCTGCTTAATGTAAAATCATGGTAATTATTAAGCCCTGTACAATGTAAATGTATGTAGTGGTGATTTTACTTCTTATATTAAATACATTACACTCAAAATTTAGCCCACATGTATAATATTAACATAAAATCATTTTCACTTACTTTTTTCCCTTCTAATTCCAACTTTGGCTCAAATTATTAGACTACAATCTTTTTATGAGCACAGGCACATTTAATAATGCAAAAGCAAACCTTCCACAGGATTGCTATGAGAACAAAACAAAGTAAATTTTTAAAAGAACTTGTTTGTTATTTTCTACCTTACTATATCAATCTAATGTCTTAAAAATGCCAGTTGATTACCTAATAAATATTTTTATACCTACATTAATGGAGAGGAGAGCAGAAAAAGCAGCAAGCAATACCATTTAAGACTTTAAAAACTACTTAAAGCTAGGCTAGGTGACACCAAGCCTTTAATCCCAAATCTCTGGGAGGCTGAAGCAGGAGGATTGCTTGGAATTCGTGGCCAGCCTAGAAAATAGTAAGACTCTACATATATATATATATATATATATATATATATATATATATATATATACATATATATATATATATATACTCAACCCATAACAGAATTATTTAACAGAATCAATTCCATGTTGCAATGAAAATCAAGAATTTTTACCACAATGACAAACACTTTACCATTAGTTCTTTGTTTCTGCATGTTTGGAGAAATCAATATAATTTGGGAAATAAAGTAGACTTTAAAGAGTGTAAGTAGGAGAGGGGAGTAAGTGAAGAGAATCCTTCACAATCCACAAGGCTTGTACGCCCTCCGCTTTGGTGGGATACCTCAAGGTACACCCCATTCTTTTAACTGGCCCTGCCGCCGGCGCCCCGCCTCCCAGGGTGCCACACCCTCGAGCTGACCGCTCTGCTCCCTCCGCAGGTCATGATGATGGGCAGTGCCCCTGTGGCGGAGCTTCTGCTGCTCCGTGGCGCGGAGCCCAACTGCGCGGACCCGGCCACGCTCACCCGACCGGTACACGATGCTGCGCGGGAGGGCTTCCTAGACACGCTGGTGGCCTTGCACCGGGCGGGGGCACAGCTGGACGTGCGTGATGCCTGGGGTCGCTTGCCCGTGGACCTGGCCGAGCAGCAGGGCCACCGCGACATCGCTCGTTATCTGCGTGCGGCCTCTGGGGACTGAAGACAGGTTCCCTGAGGTGCTCAAGATGACTTTTTTTTCCCCGGTACCCCACCCCAACCTGGTTCGAGTCACCTGCAAATGTGGTGCAGTGCACAGCCTTCCTATCTCAGCGGGACTCCTGGGAGCGAGAAGGGGCCAACGGAGATAAAACTCATACACCTTTTTTGTGAATCAACAGCCTGCCCTCAACACTCATTGTGAAGCCAACCGCTGAGAGATGGGGCACATTTATCGCCAACAAGTTTAGGAACGTGTGAACTTCCAGGCGTTAATTACGGTTCAAGATTTTCTGATGGCAAGTGCGTGCGAAGTCCTTAGATCCCGCCGGCTGCCTAGGATCCTACAGTCTGCAGTGGAAGGTCGCAGTGATTAGCATCAGAGTGGAGGTAATCAGTGTTCCCCGGGCTGATCTTGGAGAAGCTCCCTATAAACCCAGGAAGTGGACCATAATCTCTGAAAGCAGGAAGGAATCCTAAGGACTGATGAGTAGCTGGGAAGGTTTGAATGAGTTTCAGCAGGGACCCAAGATTTCCACTGCATGCCGCACTGTGCAGTGCACAGGAAGTCACGCAAAATAGTACTGTCTGGCAGCACTGGAGACTCACCCAGCTCCATCAGGCAACGAAGCGGGAAGCAGCCCGTGGAAGAACAACAGGTCTGCCCCTATGCCCTGAAATCCCTGATCCTTTCATGATGTGGACCAGCTCGCCTGCAAGTACTTAGGCTCCTACTCCATTAAGGGTTGGTTGACAGATGCAGTCTGGATGTAGTCAGAATCAAACAGTGTAAAGAATAAAGTGATGTATTCCAGTCTGCGCAACTGTAGCAGTTAACTTTAGTAATGTGATTTATCTATTTCAAATAGGATACAGAAACCCCCTCCCCACGAATTGCCATTTGAAAAGATTTCATGATTCTCTGTACTTTTGAGTTGTTTTTCATAACAGTGCATTAATGGGAACACTAACAAAATAATTTGTGGCCCTCAGTAAAGAGGGAGGTAAAATTATGGTTTCTTAATGAAGCTTTGGCCCTGTGGGAAGCTCTTAATACTGATGGCTAGATGGCTTTTATCCTGAATGATATTTATCTCTTTGTTAGAGTTACCTGATTGTTTCATTGATATCTCCAGGAAATACTGCAAATATCTCTTAGAAAATAGATGCCCTTACCTAGTAAATTATCTTGGAATAGTTCCCAAAAGGTTGGTGGAAAAGTAGATGAAATATAAAACTTCAAAATGATGGAAAATCTTATCTGCTGACCAAACTAAGGGTGCACTGCTTTTGGGTTTAATGTCCAGTGTTGCTTAATTCATTATAGCATTGAAACAACTAATACTTCACGGTTTCAATAAAGAAAAAAATTATACAACTTGAACTCCAAGATGTGGATATTTTGATTTAAAAAATGTATGTCCTTTAGCTTACCACTAACTCCTGAGAAATGCTGAGAGTTCAAAAGGATTTACTTCTTTCATCCCTAATAATTGTTGATAAATAATCCAACAATTTGTAAAAACTACATATATCTATTTATCATAGGAAGTAAACATAAAATGCATACATTCACTGTCCTTCTAAGTATCCCATCTACTGACTGTACACTTAAAAGGAGAAAAAATGGAACAAAAAATTCAGAGAAAGATCTATAATGATGCCTTTGAGTTAATTTTACAAATCTCTGCCAGCATCTTATTCCTCAAATTGATGTGTTATAATATTGGGGAAGGTTAGTTGAGAACCTTCCCAATATCTTATCGGGAAGAAATATGTGTTTATTGACACATAATTTGTATCAAGCACACTTTAAAATACTTTAACACTTGAATCTGAGAAAGCATGGAGTTTTAGTTTGTTTTTGTTTTGGATTTTTGTGGTGTTGGGGATTGACCCCAGGGCTTTGGGCATGCTAGGCAAGCCCTCTGCCACTGAACTACATCTCCAGATCAAAAGGTATTATTTTAGTGAATAACATGGTAGCTGTCAGATGATACTCATTCTATGATGTGCAAAATAAATCTATCTGGCTCCAAAGCTTTTTCCTTAATTTATAAACAGTGGATCTTCACTTGCCTCAAACACTTTAACAATCTGAATCAGCTCATGAAGTCCTCAAAATCTAGTCACTTCTCATTAGGTCCCACCTCCCAAAACTGCATTTGGGTATTAAGTTTCTAATGCATGTTTTGGGGGCATATTCATTTAAGCTATATTAATGACCCTTTTTATGTACCAGTTTATCATCCAGCCAAGCTAATCTTGGAGTCTTCTAAACAGGCTATATTCTCTCCCCTTGTGCCACTGCATACAGTTTTCTCTCCATCTCCAACATTATCAGTCATTCATCTTTTTAGTATGTGCCCTGCTAGGTTCTGCTCAAGGAACAAGTTAACTGCTGAATGACTGCTGGTGACTAAGTAACTGATCAGAATAAGCCTTATCTCACCCTGAGGCTGAACCTAGAGCCCCTCTTCTATGATGCCTTACACGTTGCTCTTGCACGTAATTTTTTCTCTCTTTCTTTCCTGTGATAACAGTAAACTCACCAAAGGTGTAAGGTAGAGGTTACTTGGTTACCCTCCCAACCCCAAGCCCTGGGTGCTGGGAACAGGCTATAGCCCCAGGCTTTTTTTTTTTTTTAACAGGGTCTGGTCAATTTGAGCTAGAACTGCTCCCAACATGCTGGGATTACAGGAATGTGTTACCATGCCCAGCTTATATTCACTTTTGTAGCCCTGTGTGCCAGTGTCTGGGACAGTATAGACTCAGTGGAAACAAAGATAATTGTACAATAAACATTTCATATTACTACTGTGTCTCAAAGAACAAGGTAAAATACTGATGTAAATATCATTGTTTACTTATAGAAAATCAAGCCTAAAGAAAGAATAGTGAATTGTTTTCTGCTCAAAAATTTATCTGCCCATTTGAGATACAGTTTTTAACACATCAAAAGTATTTTTAAAAAATAAGAAAAACTACTTTAGGAGTCTACAAGTAGTTTATTTGGTGAGTTAGTGGCATAAAATTTTATTTTGATTAAATAATGTTAAAAGAATGCAATGTATGATGAAGTATTTTATTTACACAGATCCAAAACATTTCTCATATAGTCTTTCATAGTTTTCTTAAAAGCTGGGTTTACAGATATGTTGTAGTTATAGAGCATTAGGAGAGGAGACAAAATTAGGGTATCATTCAGACAATGAACTGGATATTTTCTGAAGCTTTAGTCCTAAATATCTTATAGAATTCTCTCCACTAAGTTCTCTCCACTCCAAATATACTGACATGTTGGAAAAAGGGTTGCATGTCATTATCAGCAATTGCTAAGTCTGTAGATAGTACTAACAACTAATTTGTGGAAAACGTACAAATGGATTGTAGAGAACCGTTCATCACTCCTGGATGAACACCCAGATCAACTGACACCTGCAGGGTTTAGTGCCCTCAATAAAATTTTAATTTACAAGAATGTCTTATTAAGCCTGTGAAGTGGTGTGAGGCTTCAGAACAGGTAAAACTTATGTGCAAAAAGTATTCTACCTATCTCTTTTTTATGGTATAGTGACAATTTGTAAAATAGACTTACAAGATACAAGTGATGTTTTGATTTATGAATATAATGTGAAATAACTAACTCAAGTTAGTGAACATCGCCTCAAATAACATAAGTGAAATGTCAATCACAGAAAGACAAATGCCACAAGTTCTTACTTAGATGTGGAATGTAAGACACCCAAACTCACAGAAACATAGAATGGTAATTACAGAGGCTGAGGGGCAAGAGCATGGAAAGGACGGTATAATGCCACAAAATCTCAGGTGCGTGGGAGAAGTGTTTTCCCTTTTTTTCCCTGTTGCACATTATGGTTAATATTGTACATTTCACAATTGTTAAGATAGATATTTTCAGGTGTTCCCACACAAACCTTATAGTTTTGTTTCCATGGCACCAACCTTCTTCTAAAATCATTAATACATATGAAAACAACTAATTTTTAAAAGCAGAAATACACAACAATATTACTCCTTTTTTTATTTCCTAGGGTAACTTTTCTTTCTGTAAGACAGTAAATAGAAAAAGATTGTTTTAAATTTGTTTTTAAAATGGCTTTGGAGAATAGCCCCCACAGAAATTTTTTTAAAACTCAAAATTTTTGAAACAAAGCTAATAAAACCTTGATTTTCAAGTTAAACCATAACAAAAGAAAATAAAATTCTACTTATTACTTAAGTACTCAATCATTACTGGCTAAAGGAAAATTAATTTTTAAAATTTATACTGCAAAGGTTAGGGGTGTAAGCTCAGTGGTAGACCACATACCTGGCCCTGGGTTGAATTCCCAACACTGCAAAAATTAATTAAATGGATACTGTTGTACAATTTGGGTGGGGAGAGGAGGGAATACTAGGAATCAAACTCAGGACCTCATGCTTGCCAGGCAAGTACTGTGCCACCAAGCTAAATCCCTGGCCTACTCTACAATTACTAAGAATTAGCCTGAAAAACAGTCAATAATATAAGTCTCCCATTTATTTGTAAAATCCCTTACTTTTTCCTTTATTAAATTTCAAGATGTTTGAATTTGCTATTTCCAAGAGATGACGTCATGCAAAACAATGTTTTGAATTACACGTACATGAGACAGGTTACTCCATTCCTAGTTTAAAGAAACTGTGGCATCTTTCCTAGTGACAACTTGATATTGAGGGGAAAGTAAACAAGGAACTGTGATTGTGGATTTCACAGTACATATATTACATAGGATGGTGGTGGGGTTTTTGTTGTTTTGCTTCGTTTTATTAGGTTCTCTTTTCTTGCATAAGGCAAAATCAAAACAATATTAGATATCAATTACCACTTAAAGCAGTATAGCAATTTATTAATTCTATGTACAATTCAGTATTTTTAGAGGAGTGAGGTGGGGGGGGTGTTGAGATAGGGTCTTTCTATGAAACCCAGAATGGCCTTGAACTCACAGCAATTCTCCTGTCTCAGCCTCCTGAGTGCTAGGATTACAGGCATGCACTACCACGCCTGGCTAATTCAGTCTAAAGCTACTTGACAGACAGGTTTAGTTTATGTATTTTATCACAGAAGCAACAGGAGCCATATCCTATTAAATTATTTATAGATTTCGCCTTGAAGGATATCTATGAACAAAGTTACTATAGTCATGAGTCCTGCTTATGCCTCCCTTCTGGAATTGCAGACAATTAACTTGTTAATTTCTATATCTAAACCTAAAATATTACCAATGCTTTTCTTTAGCAAGTAATATTACCTGGTGGACATGTACTATAAGAAGATCTGAAAGTTAAATTTTAAAAATTTAAAAATGTATCCATTTGACTTCATTTTTATCTTTCCTTTTCAGTTAGATGGCTGGATAGGAGAAAGGATGATTTACTATGAGTGAACAATCTATTTTAAATTCTCCGTGCTCTAGTAGTTAAAATTAGTGATTTCAGGGCTGACAAGGTAACTCAGTAGAATAGCAAGGCCTTGGGTTCTATCCCAAGTGCTGAAAAAAATTTAGTAACAATTTCAGGACAAAGAAATGAAACAGAATCAAAAACAGAGTCTATGACTCATAAAACCTCAAACATATTTGAATCAGTGTGTATCTAAGAAGATTATATGATAGTTTATTTCTATATTACAACAAACACAATACAGTATCCAGGACCACTAATTTATCTTAAGGAAAGCAACTGACCTTCAGCAAATGTATACAATAAGTTACATACAATTAAAATAAAATGCTGGCCAGACATGAAGGTGCACGCCTATAATCCCAGCACTCAGGAGGCTGAGACAGGCAGATCACTGCAAGTTCAAGGCCAGCCTATGCTACAAAATGAGTTCAAGGCCAGGCCTGAAATGTATAGCGAGACCCTGTCTTGAAAAGATAGATAGATAGATAGATAGATAGATAGATAGATAAATAAATGCTGACTACCTCACAGCTGGGTATTCACATTGTGCTAGAACTTTACAAAGGATCCCTTCCCACTAGAATACCTAGTATTAGTGTTCTGGTACGTATAGTCAGTCTTGGTAAAGAAAATGTCTTCCAACAAAGTGCAAGCCAAAATTTTAAGACCAATTATAGTAATTAAACTATGCTTCACTTCCCTTTTATATTTGGATTTATTCTCAAGTGCATTAATCTTCTGATTATCCTCTCATTAATATAATACTATTATTATGTGATTAGAGCTACTTCCTCTGAACTCTGGCTTATGTGAATTCTGGGTCTCCCTTCTAAACAAGTTAAGCTATGTGAACTCTGGGTGTCCCCTCTACTTCCTATGTGTTCACCTTGCCTTGGCTGACAACTGGGTCTTCCTGAGAAACTCACTTTCTTCTGCAGTACATACATGGTACTGAGCTGTATAGTTCATAGAGCAAGATTAGGACCTGGAATAATAGTGAGCCTGGTACTCAGGTAACTTTCAGTGTAGTCCCAAAACAAATATAAAATGAGTCATGGTGGCCCACACCTGTAGTTCCAGCACTCAGAAGGCTGAGGCAGGAGGATCATTGCAAGTTCAATCTTAATAAAAATAAGATACTTACATTTTTTATCTGCAAATAATTAAGCTGCAAATAATTTCACTGTATTTTATTGCATATTTTATGATACATTTGTAGGGGATAATAAACATAAGTAAGCAATTTGTTCTGTTCAAAACCCAGTAACATGTCAGCCAATTATTGTCAACCCATGGAGTATTTATTTTTTTTAAAGAGTGATTATTGAAAAAAATTGCTATGAACTGGCTCCCCGTTGCATCTATGAGGGCCTAAGCTTTCCCACTCTTCTAGAACACCCAAGTGCCCCTCGCTATGCACTATCCTCCCTGTCAACAGGCCACCTTGGAATTAAAACCCATAATCTTGCCTGAAAATTGCTTCACCTCCTCCATTATGCTTTACTCTAGACTGACTTGTGGTTTAGAGTTGTGGTAGTAAGCCTACTCCAGGATTCACAGTGGCTCCTGATCTGCTTACATCTTACCATTGATAGAAAAATTTAGTGTCATCTCCTTTCTAGGGAAAAATTGAATGACACTTCATTTTACATTTACTCTCATATATTTATTCTACAGAAAAAAAAAGTGCTCACCCCAGTAGTCCTTGAGGGTAACAAGTGCTAAAGCACATGCATCTGAAGGAATTGATTCTCAATGCTCCAGATCTACAGAATTAGAATCTCTAGATTTGAGTCCCCAGATTTCTATGGTTGTTATTTTAATAATTTTTATTTGTAGTAAACTCTCAAATAGTCCAGAGAGCAAAAAAAATTAAGAAAAAAACTCTTCAAACTTCCCTACCCAAGGGTAACCATTTAAAAATTTTTATTATCCTTCCAAAACTGTAGGTATGTATAATTGTAACTATCCCTCCCCTACACGCGTGTCTGGAAAACACAAGAGGGATCCTGCTCTGCTCTGTCACTTGCTTTCTTTGATTCAAAATAGGTCTTTGAGGGCCAGGGGTTGTGAGTTCAATCCCCGTACCAAAAAAAAAAAAAAGTCTTTGAGAATTTGCACTGTCAGCATGTATAGACTCACTTCATTTTTTCACAGCTGCATAGTTTCATATTATATAAATGAGTCTTAATTTTTTAAAGCCTACTACAAATTTGTTAAATATTTCTTTTTTCACCTTCTTGCATTTTTTGATACAGGATACCATTATAAAAAATACTTTTAAGTGCTGGCAGTTGAACCCAGGATCTTGGCACTGAGCCCCACACCTTTTTATTTTTAATTTTGAGACAGTTTGGCTAAGTCGCCAGCTTGCCTCCTGCCTCTACCTCTCAGAGTACTGGGGATACAGGCATGTACCACGACACCCAACATACTTTCCTACATACTTATATGAGCTATTATAGCTATAAAAGTAAAATTCTTGCAGCTAATGGGACAACTATACATACATATGAATGAGTGTTTACAATCTTTGCATAGTTATGTGTATATATTTATATGTATAGCTTTCCATACTTACAGATGTGTACATACACACACAGAATTTGTATTTTTCATACTTACATGAATTATGAGTGGATTTGCTGAGTCAAAGAATGTGTATATATTTATATGTGCACATATATACAATATATCCCATTCCATACTATAGGAATTCTACAAATAGAGTGTGTGTATATATATAGTATGTGTTTTTATGTATATTTCCATACATTATTTTCTATTTTTGCAAACATATCAATTATAAGGGTGAAACACCTGAGTATAATAGCACATATATGACATATACAGGCAATTTTGATAGATACTAAAAGTTATCTTTCAAAGTAATTATATGAAATTGTAAGTGTGTAACTACCTCCTGAGAGATTTGCCACTGTTTCTGTCATACTTATAGTATTATATAACATTGTTTCTGTGTGCATTTCTTTACTAATAAATAGTACTCAGTATCTTTTTTTGACCATTTATATATACCATAAGCTGCCCACTATATTCTTTGTCCATTTTTCAGCTGAGTTCCTTTTATGGGCTTATATATTTATTCATATACTCCAGAAATCAATCTTTTGGGCTATCTCTTTACTGGTTTATGTATTTATGTACTCTAGAAACCAATCTTTTGTCATACATTCAAATAATTTAAGACTTGTCTATAGTATCTCTTGTTATGTACCTTTGGGCTTTGAGTTTGAAAATGAGCAATGTTATGAAAGTTTTTCATAGAATTTTGATAATCAAGAGTTACCCAAGGAATGGATAAATTTAGAGTTCTGGGACATTATGTGGGAGGAAGGAAGACAAGACAGGGATGTTCAGTAAGGTTTCCCCTTCCGCCTCTGCCAATGGGATGCATTTGCTGATCAAAAGCTGAATACTGTTTTCCTTTATTAACAAACTCAGAAATCTAGCAGCCAGTTTTTAGGCCAATGGGCAAGACCAAAGAAAAGCTCCAATATTCAGTAAGTCTACCAAATAAAGGGCCCACAGATTATTCATTCCCTATTGGTACTGGGCTTTGGGACAACAGGAAGTGCACAAGGCTTGTAGTTTGAAGACCTGACTGATGATTCCAACCCTGGTAGTACCTGCTGACCATGTAGTATCCAAGAGCTGAGTCTTTCTGGGCCTCAGTCTTCTCACCTGAAAAATAAGGAAAATGATCCCAAATTGAATGTGCTACTATGAAGACAAAATAAGTGATCAAAGTGAAAGTGCATCGCCATAGTACTTTTCAGTTCATTTTTTAAAAAAGCACACAGCTGTAAGTCAGAATTCCAACGATCTCTCTGGGATATTATCAATCAGTTTTGCATGAATCACCTTCTTAATTATATTTTGCTTAGACTAATATTAAAATTACAATTTCCCAGTATACCACTACTGATAGAGGGCAGGTACTAGGCAGAGGGGAAAACCCAGATGGAATTTAAAAGTTCAAATTTTAAAAATTACATTTTCTGACTCAAATGACATTCCTCTGAAGTGGACAGCTACCTTTATCCTTAGAACAAATTGCCATGGAGTGAAAATGGTTATAGTTTAGGCTATACAGATCCTATAAATACACGCAGATCCTGGAATTAAAATTTGGCTGGAAAACTAAGGTTCAGCAGATATCACAAACGTGCTGAGATGGTTAATTTTACGTGTCAACACGGCTAGGCTATGGGTTTTCTGGTAAAACACCAGCATAAAAGACGCTGTGCTGGTATCTTTTAGATGTGATTAGCATTTTACACAATTACCCTTCATAAAGTGAACAGGCCTCAACCAGTTGGTTGAAACGTGTAAGAGAAAAGACTGAAATCCCTCAAGGAAGCATGAATCTTGCCTCCCAAACACCTTCTGACACCAAACTGCTGACTACCAACTTGCCAGCCCCCGCCATCTGCTGAGCTAATTTATTACAGTATTTAATATTCTCTCTCCATCTACACATGTGTGTATATATGTTAAAAATTTGTTATCTCTCTGTATCATTCATATATAGAGAGAGAGAGAGACAGAGACAGAGAGATAGAGATCCTATTGGATCCTTGCGAAACTCTGGCTACCATAAATTGTAAGAAATGAATAAGGATCTTCTCTCCCCTGCCCAACATTCAGCAGCGGTTTTTCCTCCAGTATTCTTTCTCCAAACTACCCTTCCCTAAAGCGTCGCCCCTCCGTGGCACATCAAACCGAATGCCTGCATCCTGTTGTAGTTTTGTAGGAGTCCCTCTCTACCGCGAGGTTCTTCGGGGAAAGGGGTGGCATAGGGGCAGAGCCAGACAGCAGCATCTGGTTCTCATGAAGCTTGCATTCTATTGTAGATATAGACACCACGAACAAGTAAGCAAATATTTACTTAAGGTCATTCCTGCAGGTTAAGTGCTATAAGAAAAACAACGCCCTGTTATGTTGTTGCCTGCGTGGAGAAGCCCCAAGAGGCGGCCAGCCTTGGGGGTGGGGAGGAAAAACACTCATCCCAGACAGACAGGGGTAGCAATGAGGAGCACAGTGTTCAGTAAATTCTGTGTGAATTCTACCCGACAGGTGCACTCGTAAGCTCTAGACAGATATTTACACCAAGTGGCAATTTTAAAATCATTGCTAGATCTCACTTGATTCGCGTTTCTGTCCCGGTTTGGACCTGGGTGGCAGCAAAGTCACGTGATGCGGCGGGGGGATGGTGAAGGAAACGCTGCCTGCTGCTCAGCCTGGCTTCTCTGTCACAGCACGGCCTTAGGTGGCTGTTTGGCTCGTGCAGACCTCACTCTCCTCCTCCGTAAAGGAGTAGGGGGCTGATGGCCGATACCTGGGGCCCTGACATAGCTAACCGCGAAGTGGAAGTGGTTCCACTTCTGCAACCAGGCCACTAGGCCCGAGCACATGAACGGGAAGCCAGTGCGAAGAAGGCCAAATTTCTAGACTCCAAAAGCCGGGCCTAGTGCACATCATGCTGTGCTCGGGCGCAGCAGCTCTAGCCGGCCAGGTTCTGGGCTGACCCAGATCGACCGCAGGCCCGAGAGGTCTGCCGCTCCGAGGCAGCGCCGCGCACCTGAAAGCGGCCTCCGGGGCTCGACTTCCAGTTTCGGGAGCGTCCCCGAGCCGGCGTCGGAGGATAGAGCCGGAGCAGAGACCTGCCGCCGCGCTCCGGCTCTTCCGTGCCCAGGCCGTCTCCTTGTCCTCCACTCACCCCCTCCTTTCTGCAGCGCCTTCCTTTCCTTCCCCCGCTTTTCCTGTTCCGAGTGGACCACAGCGGGGGAGGGGAGAGGGAGCGTCTCTAGGAAGGAAGGATCAGTGATGTGGGAGAGCAGAGGGCCGAGGAGGCGGCGGACAGCGAGCGCGCCGAGGAGGCGGCCGGCGAGGGGGAAGGGTGGCGGGCGCCGGGCGCCGGGCGCAGAGGCGGCGGCGGCGGCGGACGGCTGCGCTCCGCGCCCGGAGCCCGGGAGAGGCGGGGAGCAGCCGAGGGGCGGGGAGCGCAGGGAGGGGGAAAAGAGGAAGGAGCGCTCAGATGCTCAGCTGTGTCTTGCAATTAAAACCGAAAATAAAACACTGTCTAGATGAGGCGGACTCGGTTCTCGACCCAGCCCAGCAACCTCGGCGACCCGGAGGAGGCAGGGGCAGGGACCCGGACCCGCGGCCCGGTCGGTCTCCACCTACCTGGTCCGGCGCCCCGCCTGCAGCGCCAGCCGCGCCAGCGCCTTGCAGTGTCCAGATGTCGCGTCGGTTGCGGACAGCGGTTTCTTTTCGTATCGCTTGTTTCCCAAATCTAGAAGCAAAGCCGAACGGCATTTTCATTCAAAACTGACGTTCCGCTCCTGATTGGCGGACAGAGCGGGGAGATGGCCTCGCTCTGCTCGCTTTCTTTTTCTCTTTCAAATAATCTCGGGAGACCTAGAAGACGCCTGTCAAGGGACGCGAAGAATGAAGGACGGGGCGAGAGCGGGACCGCGAGGAGCACCCGGGCCGGCGGGCGGAGCGCGGATCCCGGTAGTGCCGGGTCAGGTGACGGATGTTGCCAGGGGGCGGGCTGCCAGAGATGCGTTCCGGCGCAGGCCCCGGGGCTGCCACCATGTGGGGCGCCCGCGCTCGCGGGGGGAGGCGGGGGCAGGGGTGCGAATAAGGCGGGAAGGAGGTCGTAGGCCGGAGCGAGAGGAACCCGGGACGCCAACCGTCCCGGCGCACGCCTCCCTCCACGCGTCTCCGCGAGTGCGGGGCACTGAACGGTCCTGACATCTTGGGCGGTGGGGTCGGCGGGAACGGCGCGCGCGGGGAGCGCGTGTGCGCGCCTGCGGGGCGGAGGGGGGTCGAGGGGCGGCGCGTGGTCCCGGTCCGCACTCAGGGGACGGGGGCGGCGCTGCTTACCTCCGGTGCCAAAGGGCGGCGCGACGGCGCAGCTCGGCGCAGCTCGGCGGCGCGGTGGCCGAAGCAGTATGGTGCGCAGGTTCCGCAGGTTCTTGGTCACGGTCCGGATTCGGCGGGCGAGCGGCTCATCGCAAGTGCGGGTTTTCGTGGTGCAGATCCCACGGCGGGCAGGAGAGTGTGCGGCTCCGAGTGCACGAGCGGTGGAGGCCCTCTTGCTGATGCTAGTGTGGAGACACCGCAGAGGGCAGCAGCCTTACCCTAGAAGACCAGGTAGGAACAGGCCTTCAAAACGTCCCGGGTGCGAGGACACTCGCATAGTTTTCTTTGGCTTGATTTAAGGCACGGACAGATCAGTCATCTTCTGCATGAGGCTAGGAGCAGGAGGTGACGGGGGTGAGGTTGGAAAGCTGCATTTTTCCCCCATCGGGTTACAGTTACTTGAAGAGATGCGAATCCTCCAGTACTCAGAGTCGGGTGCCCCCTTCACGATACTCTTCAATCCTGTGAAACTCTAAATGGGTCTCAGACCACCGAAACTCACCTTAGAAGTTTAGAAACACTGGCTTTAGAATTTACTCGGTGGGAGACGGCTGATACACGCTGAGTGTACACACACACACACACACACACACACACACACGGTAAGGTGTCTTTTTAGAGCACCTCATTTTGCCCGAGGGAAATTACTACTAAATGCCTTAGTTTTCTGAAGCCCCCCCCCCTTTTCTTTCTTTCTTCCCCAGCCTCAGGGGCCAGTAGAGGAGGAGCACACTAGAGTGCAGAGCCGGGACATGCGTTAGTGTGACTTCCTGGAATACTAACACTGATCTAGGGATCGGTAACTGCTACAAACAGCAAACCTTTGCTTCTGGGAGATTTTGCAGCCAGTAAAGAGAATGGGTTTCGTGAAGAACTGAAGTGTTTTACTTTGCAGCCTCACTGACTGAAAATGCTCAGAATGTTTCTATGTGTAGCAGACCGTAGAACTACGGTAATGTCCCTGAGGAATCACAACGGATCATATTTTAGTCACCTCAGACCACAATTAACACAATTCATAAATGAGGCCTACTTCTTGAAAAATGCGATCTGTGATAGTTTTGTCCTCCTAAGGGATAAGTCTTCAATCAGTGTACTTCTATGAGTAGGAAAATTGAAAAATGTAAGGATCTTAATTAGAACTTGGATGGTCAGCCTGAAAATGATTTCATTGTCGTGACCTTCCTTGAGGCATCACGCCCTTCAGATACATAACTCTGAAAAGCAAAGGCCAGCAGAGGGTGAATTTTTAATTGCATATTTAATCTTTTTGACAAGGAAATCTAGATCACACACACACACACACACACACACACACACACACGGAGGAGTTTGCTCTGGACCCTCGCATTGAGCTAGGTCCCCAGCCCTTTTGAATTATTTTTAATAGACAGTGCCTAAATGTCTAGGCTACACTTGAATTTCTCTCCTCCTGCCTCACGATCCCAGAGTGTGGGAGCAACAGGCCAGGGCCACAAGTACAATTTAGGTTCTTGTGTTCCTATTAGGAAAAATGTACAATTTGTAAGATAAATGCACATTTTTTAAAAAAATTAAAAATACATTTTTGAAAATGTTTTAATAAGTACAAAGAGTTTACAAAGGACCTTATGGCTTGTTGTTAGATTTGATTTTTAAATATTCTCATATGTAGTGGTAAATGCCTAGAATCATAGCACTTGAGAAAGTGAGACAGAACAATCACAAATTCCAGGCCTGGCTTGGCTATGTAGCAAACTGGAGGCCAGCCTAGACTACATAGTAAGACCCTGCTTCAAAAAAAAAAAAAAATCAGGTTTTTTTTCCTTAATATAGTTTACGCATATCAGCAAAGGTTAGCCACTGTGCTACATAAATTTGAATACAGTTGTATTACTCTCTATACAAATAGTTGCTTTATTACTCTAGTTACAAGTATATAAAATTATTAGATTGCTTCTGGAAATCTGTATTCAGGAAGTAGAAACTTTTAATATACATAAATGGTGTAATTATGTGTTTTCTGTTTTAGGAATCTAAAAACATTGTGGCTACTTTAAATTAAAAAAATATTCATTTTATGTTATACTCGTAGTATAGAATGAAAAATATAAAGATAGTTTTGTTAAAAGTAACTATTCATTTCTTGTTATTTAGGTGTTATTTAGGTTATTTAGTTTCAGGAATTAGGTGTAAAGTTATGTACAGTATGAGAAAGGCCCAGTTTTCTGCAATACCTGGTTATAGGACATGTGACTTAGATAAAATTGAATGTATGTCTTGAAAATATGTCCAACTTTCCAACTTCCTATATGAAATTATATACATAAAATAAACATATGAAATGTTAATTATAAGTGACGTTGTATATTTCACATTTATAAACTACATCTATCATACTGATTTAGGTATATATAGGGTGTTTATTATATTGAGACTCATAAAATTCTTTTAAAAGTGCAAGGGCTTAAACAGAACAGGCAAAAATTATGTAATATTATTAGTACAAATATGTAAGATACATATTTTTAAAGTTTCTATAAATATATTCATTATGACATTTTATTTTTATCCAGTTGGAAATATGTTTAATGAAATTGAGCTGGGGAGGAAGCTCACGGGTAGATCTTTCACAAGGCCCTGGACTCAGTTCCCAGCAGCACGTGTGCCTGTAAGCATGTGCACGCATGCACGCACACACACACACACACACACACACACACACACACACCATATTACCAGCTCCATACCTGGTTCTTATCTACACATACCTGATGCACTGGATACGTGAAATTGGTTTCCCAACACACATTCTTTGATATGTTTACAAAATAGTCATATTTTCATTATGAAGTTAAATATTCATTTGTTCATAGCTATTGAGGAACTGATAGGTTTTTATCCTTTCACAACATGGAGTCCCCTCAAGGTAAATACTGTGCGTTATTCCTGATGTATACATGATCCCACTGGGGTTTGTGTTCTAAGTGAACAATAGCCCTTTCAGAAATCGACATTTCATTCTCATCTTCTTTGAATTTTAAATATCCATTATCATCCTAAAGTAGGAACAACAACAAAGGAGGAGCAATGTAGTTCTATTGCTGTCTATGTCCATAATATTTTACAGGTCTACAATTACATATTAGCTCATCAGTAGTGACTATTGTAGTAAAATTAAACTCAGCTATTTTCCTAATACAAGAATGACCCCTGTTAGTAGAGACACAAATATTTTTTTTAAATACTGTCTTATAGCAAGGCTAAACATGCGGCCCAGTGTTTTGACTCTTTTAAAACAGTTATTTATTTATTTATTTATTTACTTATTTACTTATTATTTTGGAGAAATGTAAAGGTCATGGGACTTACCCTAGGCCAAATCAAAACTGGAGCTCCAGACTAAAGTACCCGCACCCCTCTACTGTCACAAAACCCAACATGAAAAAAAAAACACCCAACCTGATAAAGTATTTTGTAGTGCTGTATTCTGCAGTGTAAATCATGTACACAATGGGTATGTTTTATTTTCCAAACATAAAATTGTAATATTGAATATACATTTCTCTGTAAATTCTTATTTTTATGTACCAGATCACTAATGTTGTCTCTGGTTACTGCCTGATTAACACATTTTGGAAAACACTTCACAGGCAAGAGAAACAATTTTGTAATGCATATCACCAACTTTTTAAAACTCATGCATTTTCATTCAGCTATACTGTATCTAGGTGTCATCCTAAGAAAAAAGATTCTTGAGCCCAGCGTTGTGGCACATGCTTGTAATCCCAGCGCTTGGGGGTGCTGCGACAAGAAAGTCACCTGGGCTACATAGCGAGTTCAAAGCCAGCCTGAACTGCCCAGTGAGACCCTATCTCAAAAAAAAAAAAAAACTGCTAATAAGATCAATACAAAGATGGTTAAAAGTAATAAGGAACTGAAAATTGCCTATAACTAGCAATAATATGTTGAATTATGATGCAGTGATATTATAGAATATTAGACAACCACAGATTTGCAGGGTATTTATTAGAATGCAAAATGACTACACAAAGTTAGAAGTTTTTTGAAGCACAATCCAAAACATTAAAAAAATTTTGCTCTTTTTCTCTCTAGTCACACACATACATACACTCTCTGTATGTACTTCTAGTGATTTCCTCAGGATGGGAAGGCTCTGGGTAAAACTGATTTTGTCACACTTTTGCAATTTTAGTATTCAGACCACCACCAGTTATAATATATTTTATTTTCAAATCCTTTGACGCAGTAAGAAGCGTTACATCGTGGACTGAACTACTAGTTTAAGGTGTGAAGACAGGGAAACAAGCGAGGGGAAAATGACAAAACCGTCCAGTGTATGAAGGTGTCTTTAAGGCTTGGAAAGCCTGGGAGGACTCTGCCTTGAGACACCAAGGCAGACTGTGCTTTTCACCACGCAGTTCCATTTTTAGATAACGATTAAGCTGCAGCTCTGTGTCCAGGACTCTTAGATGTTAGGCCCGGGGTCACAACACGCGAGCACTCCCTGCGCCTCCCCCCTCGGCCTGGTCCCCACCCAGCCCGACAGGCGCAGGCCTCTTCTCTCAAAGACTTGGGCTCGGGCTCCGGGCCAGGCGGAGCTCAGAATGCGGGGGGAGGGGTGGGCCCCAAAAGGGGAGGTGGCCCCCATTACTGCGGAGAGCGCCAGCGGGTGAGAGCTGAGTCTGCTGGGCTCCCGAGACTCACGGCCTCCTTCCCTGCGCCACCCTCTTCCAGGACCCTAACCTCCGGGGCGCTGCTTTCGGGGTGCCCAGGAAGCCGGCTCACCCGAAGAGATTTAATTGACGACTGCTAGCCATCAGACGCCTGGCCCTCTGGTCACCCCACTGCGCGCAAGCACCCTTTCCACTTTTGGACTCCGCCTCTCCTCTATTTGTGCAGAAAAGATTTGATCCGAATCGCAGCCTCTGTAGACGCGGGATTAGACGGGCAGGGGGGCGGGGGCTTCACGCAGCCGGGAAGGACGGGGAGCGGGCGGGGCCCAAGCGCGTCCAGAGGGCGGGGGGTGGGCTGGAGACCCCCGTGGAGCTCCGAGCAGGCGAGGCCTGGCCTTTCTCCGCGGAAGGGAGGCTGCAGAGGAGCTCCTGCTCCCCGAGGAGCGGCGGTCTCGGGGAGAGCGCGCCCAGGACCGGGCAGGCTCCGCTCCTCCCGGGCGGCCTCCTCCTCCGTGTTTCTAAGGGTGCAGAGGGATCCGTAGGGTTTTTCCAGTGACCATATCTCTCAACAGTTTTCTTTTTATGTTATTAATCCCCCCTCCCCCCATTTAAAATATCCAGATGAAATCACTGGTTAGAATTTAAAAGAAAAAAAAACCCACCGGAGCCCAGTTTGGGCAACCTAGTGATTTAGTGAGACCCTGACTCAAAGGAAAAAATGAAAAGGCTAAAAAGGGCTGGAGGTGTAGCTTGTGTGAATGGAGGGCCTGAGCTCAGTCCCCAGTACCAAGGGGCGGAAAAAGTCAGCAGCTCCTAAAAAATCAAGATCCGCCGCAATGACAGCAAGCCAGCCAAGGGAGACCTTAGGAATAAATGAAGGGTTTGTTCATTAGGAGAAAAAGGATCTATGAAAAGGTTCTGAGCCCTCCTAGAATATACACAACCAATCTTGGATCTCACTATATTCACCATGTGCTTATGGTAGCTCCTGTGCATTTACAGTTGCTGGAGTTACCGAATGTCAGTAGCTTTGTTTTGTTTTGTTTTTCCTCTCTCACATTAACACAGTATATAAGAGATGGCAGTCACACACTGGAAGATTAGGCAACCGTCCTGTGTGTGTGGGGGGGGGGTTACTGCGGATTGAATCCAGGGCCTTCTCACAAAGCTACCCCCACAGATCCCCAGTCCAGGTTAGATCTTTGGATCCTCCCACCTCCAGCTCCTAGAGTACCTAGATTAGAAGCCTGAGCCCCCATACCCAACAGCACTTTGTGTTTTTTTAAGGGATGATTGAAAAATCTCAGTATTTTTAGTACCTCTCAGTACTGTCATTTATTTCATGAGCCCTAGAATGGTGCTTGCATTTTGGCATAACTACACAATCAGATGAAAGTAATAAAAGGGCAAAAATTAAAACCGTTAGCTACAGAATTTAGATTCCCAAAGCAACACATCTCCTGTTTTTTTTAAAGTATGTTTATTTTTTATAGGTAACATATTAGCTTTGCTCATAAAATATAAACACTATGAGGAGTGACTTTATAATTCTTCCAGTAGTTCTCAGCTTTCTGACTTACTTTCAAAATAAAGTCTCATAAATTATTTAAATTGTTAAAAAATCAATAGGATATTTATTTTTAGTGCTGAAGATTAAACCTAGGGCTTATGCTGGGCAACTGTTCTGACACTGAGCTGTACCTCTATCCTGCACTAGGAATTTTATTTTTAAGAGAAAAAGACTGTAGATGTGTAGAACTATGTGAACCCAGATATATAATCTCTTAAGCCAACTGAAATTAGTACAGCTGTACAAAGAAATATAAAATGACTTTACTTTCATAATTGAAGTATGCAAGTATAATACAGAAGTCAAATGCACATTGTAAAAGTTATCAGCAGCCTCATTACTTGGGCAACTATTAAAATACACATTTCTAGGGCTCACACAAAATCTCATGCAGTAGATTTGTGGTGAATTACAGGAATCCACATTTTAAATGAACACATGAAGGAGATTTGTTTTAAGTGGCCTGGGAGCCCAATTTGACAATACACCCAATACATTTTTTTTAAGAAAAAATATATTTGCTTATTTATTTCTGAATAGAAGTTCAGGCTGTTTTATAAATTTCTAAATTTTAGAGTCAGTCGATCACACTTTGGATCTCAGAAAGGAGAATTTGAGTAATCAAAGAAGATATTGTTTTATCAAATGAGAAGACAGCCTTTATTATTAAGTGGTCCATCTAAATTGGAAATGATTATCTCTTAAATGCCAGATTTCTTACATTGAGAACTTGTTTTGAGGGAAAGGACTAAAAAGGATATATGATGTTTAAAGATTATGACACCAAGAGAACATTTCCACATAGGACACATGCCATATTTTTGGAGTTTGAAAAATATATGCCTTATATTTTTGGGACACTGTATCTATTACCTCTGTTAATACAACATGAATTAATAATATCTCTCCATATAATAATAATATAGCAATAATAAGGGTTAACTTTTATTTTATTATCCAAAATAGAATGGCAGTAAGCATCACAACCTAAAATGATATTACAGGGGGAAAAAAACAGCAGCCCCTCATTGGTTTACACTGTGTTTATTTAGTACCAAGATTACAGCAGCAAAATGTCACTATAACAAAATAAAGTACTTACAGTCAAAATGATGGGTCTTTGTGTCTCCTCTCTAAATGCTATGATAATGAGGGAAATACAAGTGAATAATTTCAACTAAAGAATCCTGTACAATTTTAAAAAAATATAAAATATGATGTGCCCCAAGTTATAATAATAACTTTCTGCTTTTAATCTACCGAGTATCTAATATTACACAGGTGACTTTGCTAATATATTTGGGGAAATCTTACGTTTTGCTTTCTCTTCTCGAGTGCCACCATTTTCTTGCTTTTGTTCTCTCCAGCTGCCAGATAGTCTGACTCAGCAATTGTATAACTCTCACCCATTTTAAAGAAACAGCAGCTATCTTTAAAGAGCAGAGACTCCCCTCAGTTGAAAAATCTTTCTCACTCTGTAGAGAAAGAGTAGTGTCTTTTAACTTTGAAATGATTAAATGCTTATGTAACATGTGAAGCTTTGGATTTTACTCTGTGCCATCACATGTTGAATAATTGAAGCTGAGTATATTTATGCAACACTCAATTTTTTTAAAAAAAAAGCTCATAGAAACTTTCTTCCAAAAAATGTCTGATGAAATTCTCTTTTGCCTCAAAAAAATGAGTTTAATAGTCATAGAGCACTTCAATTTGTATTGTCTCATGTAATTTTGTAACTGTGTTACCAATCATTTATGTAACTTTGTTACCAATAATTTATTTCCTCATTTCATGTCTTGAAATAGGTTTCATAGCCTGCCACATGTAACTGGCTAATAATTTGTGTACTTTTGAATTTGATTGCCTCTAGAGATACACATTCACACACCTACATGCATACACACAGTTGCAGTTCTATTTCTTACAGTTAATTTTCATTCTCTAAATTTTTATCTACCTTGGGCCTCTATTACACTCACCATAAACCACATATGTCTCAGCAAATATTTATTGACTCAGTAAGTGAAAAAGTTTGAAAAATAAAGCAACATAATAGTAATTGAAGTTATTTATGGCCCCTCAAAGTCATTGAATATTATAAAATTGAAATCTCTCTTATAAACTGCTTATTCCTGCCTTGATTTAATAGCAATAAGTGGGAAATCTATGTGCCAGGACAAGAACCGTTTGAAGCATGTGGGAGAAAGATCATTTTTGTGTTATGCATATGACCTGAGATCAGATTCCATTTCCTGTATCTATTGTGGTTTTAGAGTTAAGTGTAAGAAACGTCCATTTTCTCATCTGTAAACCTGAGAAAGTAACTACAATGTTCATGTAATAAGATAATAAGTAATATATAGAGAGATTCACTGTAAAATTTCAAGAACCAAGTTGTCAGTTATTATTTAAATGGTTGACACCATGCCCTTGAAAAAGTACATTATTTTTACAATAAACATCTATCTCACTGAATTTAATGATCAAAGTAGCTCAGAATTCCAAAACTCCTTTTCAAAGATTGTACATAATATAATAAACATATGTGTATTTGTTCACATCCCTAGTACATTGCAAGGTATCACAAAAACTTAGTTTAGATTTTCCTACTTTTCATTCCTGATTCCTTCAGGGTTGTCCTATGAGTAGTTTTGGCTAGAACAAGTTTTAAATTTTTTTTTCAGTATAAAAATTGTTGTGTGTTGGGAGAGGGGATGAGGACAGAAATATTGAGGTCATAACACTGTCAAAATGTTTAGAATGTAACCTGCATATATTTTTAAATTATTTAATAATTATAATTTGAATAAATTATTTAGAAATAGGCTACTAAAGAAGAAAAATACAATAATTAGTATTGTTTCTTGTACTTACTAATTAAAAGGTCAACATATTTAAAAAAAAAAAACAGATATACCCCATCAAGGAAGAGAAAGACTGGTAGTTGGGAATAAAAGTTTGTAGAAGGTTAAGTTTTCAGTTTCTCGGTTTTGCTTAGTTTCTTCCTCATACCTTCCACTTGAAAAGCACTCCAAGGAGTGGTGGTAGGTGGCAGTTAATGCAAAGAAAACAGTGAACAAGGTGGCACACTACAGTCACTTCCAGGATTTTAATGAGCTGGAGGCATTGTTTTTGGTAGAACTATTTTTGGTATAACACAGGCAAATTTGTTGCAAAGGCACTTTGCCTTCAGAGGATTAGATACAAAGAAAGAGGAATTAATCACACCTTTTGGAAGGGAGATTGATTTGTTTGTTGATCCCAAAGACACAGGCCAAAATGTGCAGTAGTAAATGAAAAAAAATGCCCAAGAGGACATTGACTTTCATGACCCAAATAAACAACATGGTAGTAAATGTCATATTTATTGTCAAAATAATAGTGTTTTATTTACTGAGAGCCTACTGTGTTCCTAGGCTTTTGTATAAGTGGTACCTTGGTTCACAAACTCAATTCTCTCCATGATTCTGGTCACAAACCTAACTGGATGAGAACCAGATCAAATTTCCTCATAAGGTCAACATTGAATCTAATAATTAAATTTGATTTGGTTCTGTCCAACTCAGTTTGTGACCAGAATAATCAAGTATGTGATATTCCTAACCCTTCACAAAAACCTTTTGAAATGTTTTCTTTTCCTTAATGAGGTAAGCAAACAGACCTCAGAAAGTTTGCATAATTTATTTAAACCAATGGAGGCAGTAAATGTGGGCCAGTTCTGAGTTCTTTCTGACAGAAATTGGCCCATTAGTGAGCACTGTATTTGTATCCCCTCCACAATTATGATTAAGGATATTTCTCATACCCACATCTATCCAAGTCAAAGTAAGTAACTGTGGCTACAGAAAAAATATGGGGTGGGGGAGAAAGAATATGCAGAGGAAGTGATATCAGAATCTGAACTCATGAATTCAGAATCTGAACTAATGAAAATATTCATTAACTGGTAATCATGACAGTGTACCATCCCTTCCATTTTTGCTAGCCATAAATCAAACAGGTGGTTTTTTGAAAAGCTGTTTGTGCTGTATCAAGAGTATTATCTAGATCTGGGATGTAGTTCAGAGGTAGAGCACTTGCGTAGCATGCCTTGCCCCTAGGTTTGATTCCCAGCACAATATATATATATATATATATATATATATATATATATATATATATATATATATATAAAGCCAGTATTAGTCATGTAACAAATATAGACCATTTAAATTTAAATACTACCTGACAACTGGAAAACCATTAGGGAAACTATAAAATTATTTTCAGTAGAATGCAACACAGCTGTTAAAATGAGTGTTTGTGAAGTGTGTTTGGAAAAATGTGGAAAATGCTCTAATAATTATTGGAAAACTTTCAAAATCATATGATATCTACAAGGTAAAGACTGGAGAAAAGGAAGGAATTACTTGAAAACATTAACCATTATGGCTTTGATGTACTGTAATTTTTCATTTGCTCATTCTTCCTTTTTATTTTTATGTGAGCTCTAATCAGGAAGGAAATTATTAAAAAATGGGAAGACTTCATTAAGTGACTTCGAAGGAACTTGGGGTCAGGTTCCAATCACATACTACTACTTCAAAAGATCACGGAAGTATAGTATATCATATTATGTTTCTGTGATATTGGAGACCCTGTCACCTTGGTTCAGGCTTTGCAACCTGACTGAGAGCACAATCTTCAAAGAAAAGAAAACAGGCTATACACCAAAATGGTACAGTCAGCAAGAAAGCATAAGGACCTCTCAAATGGACCTAGGAACCTGAATTGCAAATCCAGCTTCTTGTGCACTGTTACTTAAGCACTTGACTTATTTTGTTCTTCTTTATGAAGAAAGGGTGGTACTTTCTATCCCACCAGACAGCTGTGGAATTAGAAATGATATATGTAAACCTGCTTAGTGTTTGTCACATAGTTGGGATTTAATTAATTATAGCCAATATTATTTTCTTGCAACTTTAAATGAATTTCTTGTCTCTTTTTGTTTGTCCTTCTAATTAATGCCTTATTGCTTATTTTGTTCCTCAGGATGAGGTTTTCTCAATATCTGTGCATGAAAACAAACTATGCATCCATATATATATGCATGCATACACATCTAATTTCCTCAGCTGGTCAGATAGCTACAGATAGATACAAGTAATTAACCATAAGAACACTCTAAATAAACAAAAAGAATACACATACAAAATAATGAAGTTAGAGGGTGATTATTTTCATGAGATGCAAAGATTTTTCATTTCACAAGTCCATTCTGAAGAATAGTAAATTATTTACACAGATTTAAAATCACACTTCTGTAGATAGATATGGTGACACACACCTGTAATCCTAGCACTTGGGAGACAGAGGCAGGAGGATTGCCATGAAAAATATCACATTTTTGTTCATAATTTTAAAAAGACATCTGATTTCTAACATGTAATAAACTTCTAAATTCTTCTCAAAATGATTTTGGTAAGCTGGTGATAGGTACTACAGATGCTATAACCTTCTAACTCTCTGGAAGCTAAGGTTTTAAAATGTAACTTACCCATAATTACACATTATGTCTACAATACATTAAGATATTTTTACTTTTGTGTTGTTTACTATGGTACTGCTTGAACAGGCAGGGAAATTTTATAATAATTCTGAATAAGCAGAGTGTAGAGTTCATAAGAGTGCATTACTCCTAATAAATAATAATTCTCAACAATTGTGGTACATTGAATTTAAATAAATAGAGAATACTAGAAGCAAGAAGGAAGCATTTTCCATCTTGAAACTTCTAGGGATCTCAGATACACTGTCTTCCCTTAACAAATCTATTTTGTCTTAAATAATCTGTCTGCTCTAGCTTTTCAGACATCTCTTTTTATCCCAAAGCTAACTTTTCTCCTTGTGGATAATAACTAAATAAATTCTTTGCCATTTTGCAAAAAAGAAATTGCTTCTTATTTAAAATGCTCTTATAATTCAGATTCACCAAACTTTCAGAATTCTCACCTTAAAGGATATTTTTTTTCTTGGAATCAAACAACAACCTCTTGAGCCACACTTGTTATAATGCCCACTTTGTAAGTTAGAAAAAAGTGCCCTTTGTTCCAGGTAACAAACTAGATGAGAGAGCTTGGGCTGGGATACCATTCCCCTCCCTTTCCGTCTTTCCAAATTAAGGGGCAGGGATCAAACTCACAACCTTGCACTTACCAAACAAGCACTTGAACTGCTGAGCTAATCCACAGCCCTATTTCCTTTATCTCTGAATGATTCTGTAGTGCATTCAGTATCCTGAGAGCCCATCAGTGCAGGTTTAACACAGTTATGTCTAGAAGCTCCATTGTACAGTGTATACTTTGCTCAGATATGTTATTTCCTGAGTAATTCTCACTAATTATAGGATCTTTTCCAGACCCTGAAATGCATTTGTTTTTCTGAGTAGCACAAGTCTGTAGAATCAGCAGAAAGTATAACAGAAGTCTTCCTTCTCTTATTTTTTAATATAGGTTCCCCTGGAGAGCTCATTCCAATTGAAGATCTCTCAAGAAAAGCAAATGCAGTGTATTCACAATTGTTTTCAATACACACTCCTGAATAAGACACTGCATTCTTTATATCCACAACTTTAAACAACTGCCTAATGTATAGTGACTTCTCGGTTACTCTTCTCAAATCATGTTATGAATGAGGATTCTGAGTAAAGCAACTCCTACTTGTCCATTGAATTTATTCTGCTTATTTAATTCATTAGAATGGCCAATATATGCACATAGTACATGATTCAAATAAATTTCAGTATGTGAAGCCTTATAACAATGTAACATTGAAAGTGGAAAGATACATGTATGCTTTTAAAAAGTAGCATTCATGTGTATTACTTTATTGACATACTAATCTCATAAAATATAAACAATAGAACAAGGAAGAACCCACTTAAGAGATTAGGAATTTTGAAGCTAAAAAATAGTCCAAAAGATTGCACAATTAGCAAGCAGTTCATTAATTACAAGCAGTTCATTAATTGACCCAGAGCTACTTCTGTGACTTCTTTTGTTTTCCTAAAAAAATGATCTTGCTTGCATGGGAAGTTTTTACATCACACCTTGCCAGTTTTTTGTTTTGTTACTGAAGATTAAACCCACGGCCTTTTTACAGAGCTACATGCCCAATTCTTGGAAAAGCATCTTTAAAAATTTTTAATACATGACCTTATTGTGTTGTTTAAATGCCCAGGCTGAGCTCAAACTTGTGCTCCGTCTCTGTCTTCCAGAGTGCGGAGACTACAGAGAGACACCACCATGCTGCTGATTTTTGCTTTGTCAATCTTGTAAAGTATTGTCAGATCTAGAAGCTTCCAGACTTAAATGCCATTCTATATTTTTATGTAAATATTCTCAAGTAACTGTCTCTATTTTTTGTTGAATTAAAATTCACATCTAGTATTGCCATTCATCGGTTCTTAAAGTTTGTGTAGTAGCACCATTGCAAGTCTTTCTTCAGTTTAAGTAGTCAGGTGTTCTGAGCGAGGTGCTCCTATCTGGTAGAACTGGCTTCTGAGTCCTACTCACATCCATGCCTCTTTCCTCAAGAGAGGTATTCCATCTTCTCCCTTTCCTCCTACTCTAGCACCTTATCCTTACTGCAAGCAAGCCAACCTCTTTTACTGAAAGATGTGCCTAAACTTCATTTCCTAACATTTTGATCCTCCTTCTATCATCTACTTCCTTTTACTATTGTACAAGTGTCTCATTTAATCCCTGTAACATCTATTTGAGGCAAGTACTGTTAATTATCTCAATCATAAAACAAGAAAACGAAGTCCAGAGATGTTAAACAACTGTTCAAAGTTAGAAGGAAATAACTGGAGAAGTCCAAGCTCAAGTTGCATAAAGACTATTCTTTTTACTTATCTGGGCTCTGTGGTTTACCCTTACCTTTAGGCATGCAGAATGAAATAACAAGTGATACTTTCTTAAAAGGAACATTAGAATTGAAGCATGCTTAATTTGAGTGTCAGTTTTCAAAACTTTACAGGCAGCATGTACCTGCCTGTAAACCTTAGAATTTATGAACCATGACATATATTATGGTCCCACTGTATACTTGTGAAATTGAGAGAGGCATGACCAGAACCAGAATCCTGGCCCTTATATTTCAGTTCATCTGACTTGCTGGCCCTTAGACCTGATCTGAGATGGATGAGTACATTGGGAATGTGGTAAGTTTCAAAAATAGAAAAAAAAAATAGCACTATTTATAGCTATACAAGAATTGATAGTAAACAGGTCAATCAAAGGAACGTACCCGAAGATGTTTCACTTTTTTTTTTTTAAGTAGTGGGAATTGAACCCAGGGCCTATCACATGCTAGGCAAGTGCTCTACCACTGAGTTACATCCCCTGCCAATTTTATTTTTATTTTTATATAGGGTCTTGCTCATTTGCCCAGGCTCACCTCATTCATATAATGCATACAAACTGTGTTTTTATATGGTTCCATCTCCCATTTCCTTCCTTCACCAGTAGCCTGATACACTGCACCAAAATTGACAGAATTCTTGATGCAGGAATCAATACTTGACTTGCAGAGCAATCCCTGAATTCCCTAAAAGTTTTATTCACATATTCACGAACAAGTGAACACTTTTTTTTTTTTTTTTTTTTTTTTTGAGATAGGGTTTCACCTTGTTGTTCAGGCTAACCATGAGCTCACTTTGTAGCCCAGGCTGACCTCAAACTCTCACCGTTCCTTGTGCCTCAGCCTCCCAAGTGCTGGGATTATAGGCGTGTGCCACCACACCCTTGTGTGAACACACATTTTACAAAATCATTGCGCATGTTATTTTTTGAGGAAAGGGTCCATAGTCTTTTACAGATCCTTGAAGATGCCTACTCTTTCCACCTGTCCAATACAGTAATGGAAACTAATTTTGATATTGGTCTGAAAGTCAGACACATTTGTAACAAAGTAAATTTGTGCCCTCCGGCCATCATTACAATCATTATCTCCTCCTCCCCATCATAATGTATGTCAAGCTAAATTAAAAGAATTTTATGTTCTTCACCCACAATTTGAATTCTCCACATCATTACCACCCTGATAACTGAGAAATGGTTGGAGGAAAATACAGATGTCCTAGTAATGAACTGTGAGTTTTTATAAGATTTGACGTCTCATAAGCATTTTAATTGGCATCATTTTAAAACTATGTTTTGCTGACAGAAAAGCAACTGAAACTACAAGATACTATGTAGGGAATCTACAAGAGAAGTTAACTAGGAATTGAAACATAGTTTAAACAGAGCTGAGTTATCCAGTAGACAGATTGAGCACATGCATAAAGCATCAGCAAAGTCTGATCAATTTTAAAAGCATACAGGTGGTAATCGGAAAGTTGTAACTATGTGTTTGTCATACTCTCGAGTTCTCTTTAATTTTATGTAGTATTATACACGAGGATGGTACAGGAGTCCCACCATCTTCTCAATGATTAGGTCTTCTTGATCTTTCCTTTTATAGAATTTTAACAGCTATACTGAAAGCATTTTTCTTTTTGGTGTCTCAGGAGATCGCAATGAATCCTTTAAAACGATAATATAATAGCTAACAGGTATTGCCTTAGGATGTGTCTTTAATATTTATATCAATTCATTATGTATATCAATTCATTTAAAGTCAAAATAGCCCCATAAAGTGTGAGGGGCTGGAAAGGGGACCTAGCAGTGACCATTTCTGAGCCGCCCTGCCACTCTGCAGAAGGAGCACTGTCAACCCAGTGACGCCCTGTGCCACTCTGCTATTTGCTTGCAGGCGTGATTCTTACCTATGTGTGCTAAACAGACTTCATTTTTGGAGCCAATTCTTATACCAGGAATTGCACATATCTGCTGAGACAAACCCTCCCCCAATATCCGTTCTACACGGGAGGGAGGAGGGCCGGCTGGCAGACAGACTGCGCAAAGCAAGTTCTCAGAGCTTGAACCTGGCATCGCAGCTCTGCGTGGACTGAACCGGCCAGAGCTGTGGGTCGGGCGGGGGAGGGGCACGCGTCCTCCTAAAGGAGGAACCGAACCGGGAACGTCTCATAGCCGGTCCTCTTCCCGTCAGGAAGGCCGGGCCTTTGACGTTTCTGTTCCTTAATGAGCGGCTCATCTTTGCCTCGGACACGGTGTATTCTGGCTTGAATTTGGCAGCAAAGAATCCCGCCTAGCTTTCTAATGGCAGGGTATTGCACAAGAGAGGAAGGAAACGGGGTGGCGGGGAGGGGGATCGCCAAGCGGGGTGCAGGAGCTCAGGGACCTCGGGCGCCGGAAGGCGCAGGCGCCCCGTGGAGGTGGGCGGCGCCTCTAGGGAGGCAGGTGGGGAGGGAACTGGGGTGTCCTTTCCCACCTGCCGTGGCAGGACCCCTCAGGCCAGCACCCCTGGGCTAGCCCCAGTGGGCCACAAGTCGCGGCAGCCACCTTGGCCTTGTATTCAGAGCGAATGGCGCCTCCTGCTGTGGACCGCAGCTCCGCTCGCGCGGGAGACCGCGGCTGTGGCCACGTGCGACGCTGCGAGGGGAGGGGAGGGCAGGAGTGGGGGACCGGGGCCCCGGCCGCCCCGCCCCGGCTGCGGAGCTCGGGAGCTGGGGAGCAGGAGCAGGGAGCAGCATGGACCAGGCGGGCGAAGAGCTGGCCGCCGCCGCGGCGCGGGGCCGGGTGGAGGAGGTGCGGGCGCTGCTGCAGGCGGGGGCGCCGCCCGACGCCCCGAACCGTTTCGGCCGGAGGCCGATCCAGGTAGGAACAGCGTCTGCACGGGGCTCTGCGGGGCGAGGCTGGCGGCGCGATCGGAGCCACGGCGCCCTTCCATTCCGCCAAAGGCGACGTCTCCTGGGGACTCTGCAGCTTGGAATGGGAGCCCCTCCGCTGGCGACGTCCCCGCCGCCCCGAAGCCCAGGGCTCCGCAGAGGCCGAGGGCGCGGCGCTCGGGGGCAGTGAAGATGGCGCGGGGGGGCTCGCTCGCCCTCGGTTTGAGGCAGGCTCTTCCCTTCCACACGGACGTCTGGGATAAAACCCGAGTTTCAGAAACGTGCATTTTAAAAATGACCTGCTGGGACAGTTTTCCTTGATTCACAGTCCCCTGCAAGCATGGCGTTTACCTTCCCTGCTAATGGGGATTTTCGTTGGAAATCTACTCCTCAGCATGTTGACTGAGATACCTATTGAAATTATTGAGAAGCAACTACGTATTGTCTTTTATTTTAATCAAATAGGAAATCACATGCCTGTTGTGGAAACTTAAAAAATAAAGACAAGCAATGGAGAAAAATATTAGTGTGACCTCATTTAGTTACTTTTTTGAGGCCACTTTCTATTCTTGATATTTTACTTATTTGGCATAAATTAACCTCTTTGTGATAGAGTTTTCAATTCCTCGTTGTCGAAAATTGTCATTGCTTTCCTCTGCACTCCAGTTGGGTGTGGGAGACTACTAGAATTTTGGGGGGTTTTGCCTCCATTAACTTCCTGCATTTTAAGATTAAAAAACGAATTCTGCTCGGCAGTTACCACCCAAGTTTTACTCCACTGGTGACTATGACTTCTGATTCTAAAAAAGAAAAGTCATACGAAATAAATCATGTTGCAAAAACTCCCGATAACTAGACAAAGGAAAATAACTACTTGAAACTTTACAAACTGCACGAGTGACTTCCTTCCCTGAAACTATGCAACATAGAATACATTTTACATACTTTAAAGTGTAGATATGAAAATACAGTGAAAATATTTTAAAACTTGAGATTATTTTGCATTTGAAGTGCACAGACATTTTGAGGCTAGAGAGGTTAGATAATTATATCAGATAAGCATGATTCCTTTAAAAGTAATGTATGCATTGGTCATAATTTAACACCTCTAAAAATCTGACAGCATCTTTGGAGTTTGGCTTTGGAGTCCTAGAATATAACACAAGAGACATTATTTAATTAAATAACAAAAGTGAGAAAAAAAATCCGATAGTTTTTACAGTGATTTAGTAAAGAAAAAGAAGAAATTGTTTTTCTTTAGTTTTTAACCAAATTGGTGTTTAATACAGAAATACTAGGTTTACAGAAAAAAAATGAAAATACTAAGCTCAAACTAACTTCTCATTAAATTGATTTAGACATCTAAATATTCATGTTTCTTTTTGCTTATGATTGTTATTACTTAACTATTTAAATATGGGTTACTTTTCTTCTGCTTTTTCATATCATAAAGCAAGTGAAAAAGACTTCCCACCAGTTTAATGACCAGGATAGAGGGCTTTGTCATAGGCAAAGAACAGTGTGCCACAATATTATTTTCTATTTATAGCTATAATTGAGTGCACTTGCATGTTCCCCTCGTCCTTTTTAAAACTAAATTACTTTCACTTTCTTCATGGTAGGAGTCAATAGCCATACTATAATTTATTATAGCTTCCTGATTTAGGAAAATTCAGTGATTCTTTCAGTTGATACAGAACATAACTAAAAATAAGTAACTCCTCTACAGTCACCATCCCTGAGCTAATATAACCAAATGTTGGGTGCCCATCCTGAAAAGAATCAGCTACCACCATCACCCACCACACAGCACTCACAATGCAAGAATGTAGTGTTGTCCATCCCATCTAAATAGTCCTCTATGGGACTGACTTTATTTCACAGATGATGTGGGGATTAAGAGTTGAACATTTCTTGTTTAGTGAACTCTCAGATCATGAATTTAGGAAGTGTCTGAGTTTCCTGTGCTGCTGTAACAAATTATCACAAATTTGATGGATACAACATGCACAACATTATCATTCTACAGTTCAGAATTCTAAAATGAGTTCACAGACCTTCATTTCTTTGGGATGGTCCAGGATGGTAACATAGTTGTGGCTTTTGAGGATTAGGACATTAATATCTTTGGCAGGGAGCATCATGACTTGGGTAAGTTATTAGATCTAGAACAAGAAGGAATTTTAGACCTAACTGGACAAACCTTCTCATTTTGTATTTAAATAAATTGAAGTTTAACATTCTAGTAAGAAAAGGGTAACAAAGTTTTGTGACACGTACCATTCAAAACCTTCTTAACAGTTACCATGCCTGGGTTTTACAGCAGTGAACTACACAAAATACCTGAGCCTAACATAAATTCATCTTGAATTGAGGAAAAATACAGGAAATTAGTTTGTCGTAAAAGTCAGTTTATTGTACACCTCTTTGGCTTTGTGTGAGCCTCTGCTTGTCGCTAGAAATCTGCTACATGTGGACTAAGACAGTGGAATTCAGTGGGTGGGAGAAATAGAACAGGCAGGAGAACTGGAAAAGCATGGTAGTAACTGAAGGCATTTAGACATCCTCGACTTGCAAGGTTGTCTGTCGAAGGTATGGGTGGGGAGGTGGTGAAGCTCCATGAATAGGGTTTCTTTCCATCTGCCCAGCCCTACTACTCTGCTCCTTCTGGCAGGTCATGATGATGGGCAGCACCCGAGTGGCCAGGCTGCTGCTGCTCCACGGAGCGGACCCCAACTGCGCGGACCCAGTCACCCTCGCACGACCAGTGCATGACGCGGCGCGGGAGGGCTTCCTGGACACCCTGGTGGAGCTGCACCAAGCTGGGGCGCGGCTGGACGTGCGCGATGCCTGGGGCCGTTTGCCCGTAGACCTGGCCGAGGAGCAGGGCCACCACGACGTGGCTCAGTATCTGCGCAACGCTTCCGGGGAAGTGTGAGCAGCAGCTATACCCATGCTGTCGCCCGCCAGGTTACCAGGTGAGGACTGATGGGCGGGATTTGAACCTGGGGAATTTTGAAGCTCCACTGAACTTTGGATGGGAAAGTTGGAGCCTAGAGGGCAGGGTCTCTAGATTGGCTTCAGGCCAGTCAACTCGAGGGATAACCGGAGTTGGCATCAGCGGGGAACAGAGATGAGTCGTCCGAAATAGATGGCGAATGTTTACCTTAAAAACCATTACAGCAAAAGGCAAGTTGCTGTTGACCCCCCTCAGAAAACTCCTCTGCACTTCCAACACCTTTATCTAATGTTGTTCTTGCCACTTCCTAAAGCAATTCTGACAGTCTTCTTTCACAAATGTCTTTTCAAGGTGCAGTTAAAAAATCCCATCCAACAGAAAGGTAGATTCTTAAAAGAAAAAAAAAAAAAAGTAGACTGCACCTTATTCTCGTTTTCTGGCACCGGAGTAAAAATAACCAGGAAAGGTAAAGGCCTTGAATCCAGTCGTTCAGGTAAGCAGCCAAGGCAGAGCGAGGTACAGACACTCACTACCCAGGGCTTCAGAAAGGGCAAGGACGATGAGATACTGTGTTCCAAACAAGGAGGAGAATTTTGAGGAGGATCAATGTGTCTTTCACTGTAGGAAAACTTTTTAAAGCTTAAACATTTGCCGTATTTTTCCATCAAACCACATAGAACCAGATCTAGCACACGTGAAAATCCACCCCATAATCCTATTATCACCAATCACCAAACAGCTCAACCTCCCGCAGCTCCAGGTTCTGATGGTCTTGCCTTGGAGACTTAAAAGCATGAAGTCTAGTCATCCTCTTTCCTCTTGGAAACCAGCTGGTCGGTCACACTCTTCATCCGGCCTCACACACCTACATTGTTGGGCCAAGCCCACAATTTCCAGCCTTTGTGTGCCAGGCGTGATCTGGAGATCTGCCATCTTAGCTCTTCTGCACGACTTGAGGAAATCTGCTTCCACCTTAGTCAGTGGAGTTTCCTATTGCTCCTCTGGAGATTTTTTAAAGAGCACCTGCAATGGAGTTAGAGACCCTCTCTTTCCGCTGTCTTCTCTTAAGCTGTCTGTTTCTTAGAGACCACTGAAAGAGAAGCACACGGGTCCTTTTTGACGTTCCCTTCACTAAGTCCCTCCCTTCCTGTCCAGTCCCATCCTTTCATTTCTACGCCCATCTGCCTGAGTACCAACTTTATTGTGATTTCTGCTGGAAGGAAAATACATATGAAGTAATATGTGAAGATAACATGAAGATTTAAGGTAAACTGTAACTTCGAAGATCCTGAATTCTGTTTTGCCTCACAACAGGACACAGCAGGGCCTGGGAGGACAAGATGGAGTGCTTAGCTCTAGTGTGAACAGAGTGCAACACCCTAGCTGCTGGGGGCGAGGGAGGGGGACTGTGGTCTGTAGAAGGGTGCACCTCTCCTCCTACGGGAGCTTAGCGAGCTCGAGGTGCAGAAAAGGGAAGAGCCAATAAGGCCACGAAGCAGGCTGTTGAGTTGAAGCAAATGGATAAATTCAGGGGCTGGGATTTAGCTCACCGGCATAAGCACCTGCCTGGCAAGTGCGAGGTTGTAAGTTCGATCCCCAGTACAAAAAAAAAAAAAAAAAAAAAAAAAAAATTCAGCAATCCCTAGTAAACAAGCCTAAAGTTTATCCCCTAAAGTTTTATTAATCTCTTTTCTTCCTCCGTCTTTCTTTCCTTTTCTGCCTCTGTTTGTCCCTCCTCACTTCTCTCTTTTCCAATCCATCTTGTCTAACTACAGTTACAGTATCATTGGGGCTTGGATTCGGGGACCCCTGTGGATGCAAAATTCCTCAGACGCTCAATCCCCTTATAATAAAATAGTGTAGTATTTGCATTATTATTAATTTGTGCTGTTGAGATGGAATCCAGGGCTCCAGAGTGCCAGGCAAGCCCCCCACCACTGAGGTATACCCCCACCCCCAAAACCCCTAAGGATTGAATCCTGGCTCTTTGCCCTCAGCTATATCCATAAATAGATTAGACAGGCAGACAGACAGACAGATGCAAATGTGTAAAATTCTGAGATAGGGTCTCACAATGTTGCCCCACTGGGATTGAAGTTGGAATCCTCATGCCTCAGCGCCCCAGAGTACTGAGATTACAAGAATGGACCACAACTTTAGGTTTTCTGGTATAGTTTAAACCATCTCTAGATTACTTGTAACACCTCACACAGTGTAATTGCTTTGTTGTTGTTATAGGGTATTGTTTAGAGAATAATGACATGAAAAAAAACTGCACATGAGGATGGAAACATACTGGACCGAACTACATTTTCCATGTAGAATTAGTGGAATCCAGAGACAGAAAGCCCATGGATACTGTGACCCCCCTGGTTGGTGCTGGAGACAGGCATGTGCTCTGTCACTGAGTTACATCCCCAGGCTCTATAGCAATTGTTTACTTAAAATACTATAATGTGCCCAGTCCTGGTTTAGCTGCTGGGTTCACAAAGTGAGCAAAACAGAAGTCCTACCTTCCTGGTACTCACATTCTGAGAAACAGACATTAAGCAAGATAAAACGTATTTTCTTTTTTAATGTATTTCCTTTAGAGTTTGTAAAACCAATGCAAGCGATAAGCATGAGTGAGAAAAAAAATTAAATGGTGATTAGAGAACCTTGCAGACAAAAAGTAAGTAATGTCTGGAGGCAGAGAGTCTCAGGTGCAAGGCCTGTGGCATGGCTGTGAAACCAGACCTCGTAGGACTTGTAGATTAGGTCAGTAAGTTGCCAAGTTGCCCAGGTGGGTATCCAACTTTGAACCCTGTCTCAGCCTCCCAGAAGGAATTTTTAAAAGTTACAGAAACTTATAGGAAGGTTTCAGGCCGCAGCACAAATCACAGGGGCAGCTTGTTTTTTGTGACTCCTTGCTGCCCCCACCACCACATGCCTTTGACTTTATTCACATAGATTAAAAACAGCATAGGGGCTGGGGATTTAGCTCAGTGGCTTAAGCGCCTGCCTGGCAAGCTTGAGGTTGTGAGTTCAATCCCCGGTACCAAAAAAAAAAAAAAAAAAACAGCATCCATTCTGGTCTAGGAATGATAGGAAACCTTTAGCAATTTGAGGGGAGAGGTGGCAAAACACAGCATGTGTCTGTTAGCACCACACCAAGAGATACCCTTTGGCCAGGAACCCCTGCGCCTTTACCAGGTGCAGCAGACGCCAGAGGACACACAA
The DNA here is from genome assembly GCA_004027295.1 of Dolichotis patagonum. Taxonomy (NCBI): domain Eukaryota; kingdom Metazoa; phylum Chordata; class Mammalia; order Rodentia; family Caviidae; genus Dolichotis; species Dolichotis patagonum. The sequence continues at coordinate 55,475 of PVJX010004370.1, forward strand.
AGACAAGCTGACGTTTTCACGCCCTATCCTGGTGTTTCGTTGAGTGGACACTTGGCATTCATTAGTTTTCCTCTTGCAACCCTGAGGGGCTACAAGGCTGAGCTTCCCCTGCACTCGCTAAAGCAGCCACACTGAGCTCTGGATCTCAGGGAGTGCGGTGCAGTGGGACTGAGGGGCTTAGACTCGAAGGGCAGAAACTGTGCCCAGAGTAGGTGAATGCACAGAAAGGTGCGCATGCAGTGAAGCCATTCTAAGGACCTGGTCTCTAAGCGCCTTAATTGGCCACAGAGGGGTGGAAGGAAGGGGCGGCAAATCTTTGATTTCTAATACCTGTATTCTTTCTGTCCTCAGCAAACAGGCCAGATTCCAGTCCTCAACTGAAAAGGTCGAAAGAAAATAAGAACATCTGTCCACCCAAATCTTCCCTGCTTTTTTACTTCCAACTGTTTTGAAAAAATAAATGACTATGTTTTAAAATGTGGAGATGGGGCTGTAACTCAGTGGCAGAATGACTGCCTTGCATTTCAAGAAGCCCTGGGCTCCTTCCCAGCCCCACCAAAATCACATAAGTAAATAAATAAATATTGAAAAATCAAACTGTGAACTTTTTTTTTTTTAACATTGATGTGCCTTCCTACTACCTTAAATCCCCATTTCTGCCTCTATTTATAGATCATGATAAAAGTATTTGGGATGGTGGTGATAAAAATTCCAACCAGAGTCTCACATTCCCAATCTTATTATTTTTATTTTATTTTATTTTATTTTATTTTAAGACAGCATCTCACCAAGTCGCCCAGGCTGGGTCCCAACTTGGATTCCTCCTGCCTCAGCCTTCCAAACGGTATTTTATTTTGAAACAGACATTTATGGGAAGGTTTCAGGCCACAACAAAAATCTACGGGGTACTTCCTCTTTCTTGTCTCCCTTCCGGACCAGCCTCTTGCTTTGGACGTTATTGTGGCCAATTAGTGAGCTAAGAAAAGCTCAAAGGACTTAACGTGGATTTTCCAGATCAGTTTGTTGGCAAACTGTAAAGTCAAACGAAACTAATAAAAAAGTTTTCATCCACTCATTCACTGATTTAGTTAACATTTACTGAGGACCTATTGCACACTGTGCTAGAGATATAGAAGGGGAGACAAATATCACCTCATCACACAGAACACATGACTAGAATTTTGGTCCCAATCCCGTGGAATGGCAGAGATTATTCCTATACCACTGCTTCACATACCTTCCAGAGAAAGTTAAAGCATGACACCATGAATTGTAAGACATATCGAGATCTCAGAGGTGATCGAATATCAAAGATAAGGTTTAGGATCAATGACTTGCAATCAAAAGGATGGATGCAAATTCCAAGAAGACCCCAGACTGCTGAGTTCTCCTACACTTGGAATTCAGCTATTACTCCTCTACAGGCCGGAACCTCTCAATGTTTTGGGTATTCACTCTGGTGGCAGAAAGCTTTCGAAGTCGCCCACAGTCTGGGAGGAAGGTTGTGCAGCTTGCTAGAGTCCTCCTGAGCCCCTGGTTTCCCATTCTAGTATCTCCGCTCTAGGCCCTGTCCTCTGTGGCTTGGGCGCTGGGGTTGCCACTGAGCACAACCCCAAAAATGCGACTGCACGCTTCACAGAGCGAGAAGGCTGCAGAGCATTCTCCAAAAAGGTGGCTCGGCCTACAGCGGTGGCCAGGGGACAGCCCCAAACTGCTCATTGCAGAGCTAGAATCTCTCTTTTTCTTTTTCTTTTCTTTCTTTTTTGCTTGCTTGCTTGCTTTCCTTCCCTCCTCCCTTTTTCTTTTTCTTTTTCTTTTTCTTTCTTCTCTCTCTCTCTCTCTCTCTCTCTCTCTCTCTCTCTGTCTCTCTCTCTCTCTTTCTCTGTCTCATCCACATAACATAAAACTGACAGTTTAAGTGTACCATTAGCCCGGGGGATGGCACAGTCCTGTGACCTCAGCTATTTCCGAGGTGGAGACAGGAGATGGTCGGTTAGAGGCCAGCGTGTGTAACACAGTGAAAGCCTTTTTCAAA